>KB672869.1:2677444-2700546 GCA_000349145.1 Anopheles dirus | reverse complement strand
TCTCTCTCTCTCTCTCTCTCTCTCTCTCTCTCTCTCTCTCTCTCTCTCTATCTATCTCTCTCTCTCTCTCTCACACACACACACGTCGAATTTTCCCAAATACATAACACAGACCGAAGGATCTCGCCACATGAAGCTGATCTGCTTCTGGCGTTCTCTCTCTCACAAACACGCTTGCTAGAGCGAGCTTCTTCGTGTCACGAAACAACTGTTGATCGCACAGAAGTCTCGCACAGCTGGTTTTAAGGGCAGAATGCATACAAAGAAGGCAATGACAGGCGCGAGCGCGACGTGGTGTAATGAAAAACAACATCAACATCATGTTTTGGCCGCGTTAACGGCCTCGAAACAAGTGCAGAAAACATGCTGTTGGCGTTGTCTGTGTTGTTTCGCGTCTGTGATAAAAACAGATCTTGCCGCCTAGATGGTGTTCGTGCAGTGTCACATAGCCACTGTTCTCTCTTTCTCTCTCCTCTAGCTGACACTCTATGCCAAGAGATTATGCGGTGATGCTGAGATACATCTCGAATCGGGATGGGATGCGATCGTTACGAGGTATCTTCACACGCCCAGCCAGTATGATTTTTGCGCTCAGATGATTTAGATATCCTGAAGGTGAGATCGTGAACTTGGGAGGATCATTTGCGGTCACTAGCTTTGTGCGCTGGCGACGAGTTTTCCGTGAATAAGAACTTACGCTAGAGATTAAGGTTGATCCAAAGATTAATTACAACAATAGTGATACGTGTCAATTTCAAGGCAAGCAAACTGCGGCTTAGCAAGGGCAGTTTTGGCTCTGTTATGTGATAATCGGTCAATATTACGGTGATCCACTAAACAAGACGTGTTTGGTACGGTACCCACGTAATGCTGCCTCCTCCAGAGAAGATTGTTTTGTCGGTAATAATCGAGTGCAAAGAAAAGGACTATTTTTATCTCGAACTTGCTCGCCCTTGTCAGTGCTCTCCGTCAGGGGACGTTTGGACAGGTGTTAGTGAACCAGCAAAAACCATCCCAACCTGCTCCGATTCGATCTGCGATCCGCCTGCAGATTTTAAAACCGGATACTCGTGATCGTGTGTGTGAGAGATAGAACCTAATAGTTCAGCTACACAAAGCAAGGACTCTTGAGGCGTTCAACTACCCAAACGGAGATCCGTTCCGTGGCGTACGGGTGTGAGTGAGCTGATGCGAGTTTATTTGTGAGACTCAAACATCACCATGAGACACAAAACAAGCGCGCATCCTTCCACACACAAAACGGTGGCCTTTACAAGATCATGTTTTTTTTTCGCTGCTCGCTCGCTCTTCTTGAGCCCGTACGAACCGTTTCGACCGCTGTCTGCTGTTGTTTGGTGAAGAGATGGTGCGCCACACGATG
Organism: Anopheles dirus; assembly: GCA_000349145.1. Classification (NCBI taxonomy): domain Eukaryota; kingdom Metazoa; phylum Arthropoda; class Insecta; order Diptera; family Culicidae; genus Anopheles; species Anopheles dirus. Next base: position 2,699,165 of record KB672869.1, on the reverse strand, counting down.
TGCTAAAAATAATAATCTCGCTCCCAACCGTCCCAACAACCCACGGCAGCCCGAAGCCCGTACACACCGTTCGGTGAACTGTTTGGCGCCTCCATCGCCGCGTTTTTTTTTTCTGTTCTGGTGTCATAACGCGCGAACCGTGCGAATGCAATGAAAATGAAACGTCCGCTTTTTTCACATCGAAAACAAACCACATGACAGACGGGCGTGAGAGATGCTGGACAAAAATCCAGTCCGGCAGGAAGCGATCGCTGTTCGAAAGGATATCGATCGGATGCACGATTTTGTAACTCGAACAGGTCAAATCGGCAGCGAAGGTCGTCTTGTTACTGCGCGTGAATATATGATGTGGGGGGTTTTAGGTTTTTTTTTCACGAAAACACCAGTGGTGGTGAGATCTATCTTTATCCTCAGAAAACATAATCCACCAGCTTGTGTGTGTTGAAGCGAACATTCATTCATGTTTTCTGGTGTTCTGTTCCTATATGGCTAAAATAGAATGAAAACATACGCCGATAAACTTTGTAAAAGCTTCATTTCGGTATATGGGACGTGTATGATAAAACCAATTTGAACAAATGAAATCAATATTATAATAAAAATGGAACCATTGAACGTGCTAGTGAAACACAACAGCGGATGGTACGATACAACAGCGCTACAATACAGCACTATTCTCTTCCGCTAAAAATATCATTTGGCAGTGGGTTTGCCTTGAACGCAAGGACTCTCTATACGTCAGCTTCAGTCAGCAAGTTCGCCTTAGGTGAAACCGTCCCTGTTCCTATTGATGTTTATTGTGAACCCAGCGCACGCGATCCAGTAGCCGAAATAGGATCGCTAGTGTTATTTTCAGATAACTAAACATTTTAATAATAAAAAAACTTTTAACAAAGAGCATAAATTACAATTATGCTTCGCTACAACAGTGGAAAACACTGTTCATATAAAAAAACATAGCAGCCATAGAAAAAATTAATCGCTGCATCCTTGTTTGGGTGGCGCCACCTTGAGGCGAGTAGCTCAACTGAAACACATTTGAATTTTATAGGTTTTTTCATACTTCCAGAAATCTTTATTGATATTCTATACAATAACAAATTTAAAAAATGCAATTCAATCAAATTTTGGCAAGACATTTAAAAAAGCACCCCATCTTTACACACACACACACAGCGATAGGCATAGAGTAAATTTTTCCAACCCACCGCACACCGCTCCGCGGACAGCGAGGGCAACCGAGACATGATCAGCTTCTGATGCATATTTCTTTCCACTGTGTTTTTCTTTCTTCTCTATCACAAAACAAAGGTAGCAAACGAAGACGAAGACTTACGCGAAAGATCGAACAAGCGATCACACGACCATCAGCGCGCCAAAAAGCAGAGCAAACCAAAGAAAAATATCACACACACACAGAGCGGGGGAAAAAAACAGATCAAACATGGACAAACCGTCGCGTCCGGTGCGAAATCGTAAGCGCAGTAGGTTCGTGACGACGGCGTTTTCTTTGCGTGTGATTTCTTATGCGTGCGTGTGTGTTTTCTCGAGCAGTGAGAGTGAACGAAATTTTGTCACCAACATACGTCATCTGGGTTCATCTTTCACGACTGGGGTGGAATGCAGAGGGGCTGCTTTGTGACCATCTCGTGCAAAACACGTCTCCGCGATCTAACACTGTGCTTTCCCTCGTTAACGATCGTCACAACTTCTCATAATATCAACTCGTCGATCGTGTGCGTGTTCGGAGAGCACTGCCACGTGACGAACGAAAAAACAAACACACAAACGCATGAGCCAGAAAGGATCGACTGCACTAATAGCATCTAGCATCGCTTCTGTCTCATACACAATCTCATGCAAGACATTCCAAACGTTTGCCGCTGTTCCGATCATTCCAATCGACAACCCTTCTTTCGTTCTCTGCTTGCAGACGAGCATGGCCCCCCGGAGACAGCCACCGGCCGGTGAAACGATTGTTTACACCGGAAATCAAGCGCATGCTGAAGGACTGGCTGGTGCGGCGCAGGGAAAACCCGTACCCAAACCGAGAGGAGAAGAAACTGCTCGCCGTCGAGACGGGCCTAACTTACACGCAGATCTGCAATTGGTTTGCGAACTGGCGCCGCAAACTAAAGAACTCCGGCAACGATCCGTTGCGCAAGACGTGGGGCAATCTGATCAAAAACTACAACACGAACGCCCGGGGAAACGTGGAGCAGTTCAGTATCTGCTCGAACGACAGCATTTGGGGCGAAAACGGCGAGGACACCTCGCAGGGCTCGCAGACACCACCATCGGGAGAGCATCCCTATCGCCATCATCACCTGCACCATCATCAGCACCATCACCACCGCAGCCGCCGTCACAGTCACCGTGGCCATGATGGCCCGCCATGCGCCAAGTATGGACCGAATTCGGCGCCTCCCTCCTACGCGAAGCTGTACGATGCGTACATTGAGGCGGGTTGCGCAGCTGGCGACAACAACAATAGTGATGCATGCCGCAACAACAACTCGAACGTCAGCGAGTGTGGAAAGTATGCCGATTACCTGAGACTGCCGGAGTACAGTCGGGTGGTCGAGGATTGCCCGAGCAATGAGGACGTGCGGGATAGCTACCCACCAGCCACGTTCTGCTTTGATCACTGCTATACCCCGCGAAACTACGAAACCGTGTTCGGCATACCGGAGGAAACGAGATGTTACAAGGTACCTATTGTGAAACATTGTATTGCTTGTTATCCATATCCCGCATTCAGCAAGTATTCGGTATAATAAGAAACTAAGGTCATAGCATTCTTGTTCCATTTGAGTTTTTGTCTACAGTTAAATGGCTCTACAGTCCAAGTCTACAAGACATGCAATAATGAAATATCATAATCCTTCTAGACTGCTATCGTAACCATTAGGGAAAATCAGAGTCTGTGATCTTTGAAATTGTTGAAATTGTTTGAAACCTCTAAGGTCGCATATGCATTTAAGAATCCGTAGATGGACTATGTAATATCATCTACGATGTATAAGATCTCATTGTTGTTGAAATTCCAATTGAAAACAGCATTTGAGAACACTTCAGATTCTGTGAAATCGTCAATCAAGTTTCCAAATCAATCCTTAAGTTGATTCAAACACTTTGTAACCATGGAAACCATCTCTTTCAAGTAATATAGATTCACAAATTGATGGAATCGTTAGTGTGCAGTTAGATTGAAAACTCTGTATCACATATTCAAGTTATGCTTAAGTCATATGTTTACATTCCCAACCATAGGAGGGAATGATCGCTCCTACAGGATACCGCACACCCACAGGATTCAGACCTACAGGATACCGGATTGCTTTGCACGTTGTTAACGTATCTTAACGCCAGGAAGAAACCTAATACGAATTCTGTAGTTTCTTTCTCGTCCATTGAAGTTGCACTTACTTTCCACTTACTACCAGCAATGTCCTCAGTATTAATCTCTACTCCCCCCTATTCCGCAGGTAACACAGTTCAACGGGAATTACGATCCAGACAGTGGAGCTGCCCTTGAGCCTCTAATCCTCACTGCCACCTCCGCTCACTACGGACGGTCGTTCGCGTCGAAGGAAGAGTACCCGAGCGGTGGTACGCTTTACCTCACGCCGACCACCACGCTCTCGCCGGCGGCACCACCAACGATCACCGGTGTTCGATCCCGCTCGAGCAAATACAAAAGCAGCATGATGGAAAAATATTTGCGCGATCTCGGCGAGCTGGAACCGACCGATACGCCTCCGAACGCACCCTCCATGGTGCCGGTTTTGATGGCCGCGATACCCTTCCAGCAGAAACACTGTTCGCGGGGCTCACACGAGATGCAGCAAGGGCCACCAACGATGGGATACGAGCCGGGTGTACTGCGAGGGCCACCTTCACTGTCCAAGTGGTTAGAAAGTGCCGCCAAATTTACACCGTCCAAACACAACTACATCGATTGGGAGAAATCTGGGTAGGTACAGCGGGAAATCCTCCCTGCGCTTACGGGAGCGCTCTGTTCTCACACCGCACCTGGTTCCCTTTTTTCACCAGAAAACAATCGTCAACAAAGAAGCGGTATGATTCGGGCGGAACGTTCTATGACGTTGCCAGCGGTGGGACCTATTCGCCGCCACTCTACGGCGAACCACCGACGATGACCACCCTCGAGCACCAGAAGGACGAACTCGATGCGGCGGAAGCACTGACGAGGCTTGCAAACAATTGTCGAACTAAATTTTCCACCTAACCAGCGGGAACCGAGGAGAGAAAGTGTATTTTATGTCAGTGCATTCCGTAACTTATGCAGCCGTGGATGGTACGTGCCCAAAGCAATAAAACGAGATAGTGTTAGCGAGTGCTAGCAACGAAAGACTAAAGAAAATCGGTGTAAGGAAAGCAAACCACGACGAAAGAAACCGGTAGGGTATCGTTAACACTATGTATTGGTATGTCGCTTCACTTGCTACTATTTTCAAATCCCAGTCCCTGCTCAACTTTCCACTTTCTCGTCACTGGCCGCACTCGTTTGTGTGTCATTCTTCGCATACGCATCCAACAGGTTGACTAGCTGACTCTGGTGACACTGCAGATCGGAGACAATCTTTCCACCCGCACTGTCCAGTACGGCCGCAAACTGTGCCCGGACCGTGGTGAGGTCGGGCATGGCGGCATACGCCACAAACTCGTTCTTACTTAACAGCCTGCCCTCCACGATGCCACTCAGCAGGACGAGCTGGGGCGTTTTCTTCAGCACGCTCAGCACCTGCTTGATCTTTTGCACCTCCGGGCTGAAGATGATGGCCGTCTTTGCCTCGAACAGTGGCAGTATCGCTTCGAAGCGCGTATCGGCGACCGCTTTACGCATGATCGATTTGCCGTACACCTTCACCGAGACGTTGTGGCGGTGCAGTGCGACCTGCGCCTTGAACATATCCTCCTGCTTGATCGAGTTCATGTGCAGCAGGGCGACGAGTTTGCTGTGCTCGAACCAGTTGCGGGCCTCCCGGGCGATGATGGTTTCGTACGGGTTATCCAGCGTTTTGCCCGCCTGCTTCGTACGCTCGGCTTCGATGCACGGGGCATTGAAGTCGGGCTTTTTGTAGTACGGCTTGATGATCTCGAGCACGCGTGCTCTTTCGTAATGTGGTGCCCGCGGCCGCTGAATGTTGATCTTCCCCCGGAACCGGCGGAACGTGAGTAGCGGGTTGCGCGACTGCAGAAGGCCTACGGATTGAGCAACATTTGCATGCAGAATTGTTGTAAAGTGCGACAAAAAAGACGACACAAAAAACGAAATTTTACCATTGATTACAAAATTCGACATTTTTCGGCTAAATAGTTTCTTTGCACCCGAAACAAAACAATCACATTGCTGTCAACTCTGACAACCGGTAACCCAGAGGGTAGAGAGGTGTCTACAATCGTTGCTTTTAGTGGTTATCCTGCGGTTATTTGACTTGGCCGATAGTTGTCAAGTACCGAACACCTTTCGTTGTCGTTTGTCGTAAAATACTGGATATTTGTTTATTTATTTTTATTTTTGTTCTAAAAATTCTAGAAGTAAAAAATAGTTCCATAGGCCGTCATACTTAGAAAAAAAATAATAAAAAATAGTTTAATATTTTAAGCTTCGTGTAGACGCAAGCTACTTGAAGGCGGACGAAAGTGACGTCTACCGATTTCCTTTGTTCTCCCCCCCCTTTGATATATCATTTTCGTCGCCGGCCCGTAACCCGCATGTAGCGGGTTACGAGCCGGCGACGAAATGGCCTGTCATGTGGGGGGAGAACAAAGGAAAATTGGTAGACGTCACTTTCGTCCGCTTACAAGTAGCTTGCGTGTACACGAAGCTTTACAGAATGAAAACAAGAATTTTTGTCTGAAAAAACAGTATTTTTCAAACTCCAAACAATTTTGATAAAAAATACAATTCGGTTTGACAGTGTTCTCGCCTCGAGGTTTCCTGCAATGCACGATCGAAGCGAGAACGGCCAACTGTGAACTTTGACAGCTGTCCCACCTGCTTCTCAGGTCGTTATACAGACGTGTAAAGCCCGCTTCAGATTTTAGAGACGTAAACAAACAAACTGAAGGACACTTCGTAAATTTTAGCAACAGAAAAAAAAAATAATTTCAGCAACAAAAATGGTTATCTGCATGTACTTCCTTAACAATAGCTGCCGCTTTGGCTCTAGATGCAACAATGAGCACATAGACATTGGGTAAAGTATCGGCATTTACCGGGAAAATATGGTATATGTCGTCATTTTCGCTTTGGTTTTTCGCAGATCTATAGTGAAAAACGAGGTGGATGTAACGCTTAAAGGGAACCAATGGCCACTCTCATGCTTCGGTCCGTTCAAGGAACGCTTTTGCATACCGAACTTCATAGACGATCAGAGCTTCGAAGAAATTCGCATGATGTATCTGGAAGCGAAGATGCAGAACAACATACCATCCCATCAGATGCAGCTCGCGCAGATGATAAACGATGCAAAAAACAAGATGCAGTGCTTAACAACAATGAACAGGGACATCCTCAACACTCTGGTGGAGCTTTATAACCAACAGGAAAGCAGTGCCAAACCAGCCAGTGCTCCACATAACCCATTCTCAACCATCGGGACCGGCAGCAGCAGTACGTCGGCATCGAGTATTTTCGGTGGAGCCACCAGTGGAAGTGCTTTCGGTTCGGGATTCGGTTCAACTGCCTCTGCTGGTGCTTCGAGCGTTGCCGGTAGCATCTTTGGCGGAGGGCAATCATCATCGCAACCGTCAGGGAACATCTTCGGATCGGTTGCTTCCACTACCAATAACATATTTGCCAAACCGACGCATCAAGCGCCTTCCGGCAATATCTTCGGCATGGCCCAAACAACACAGCAGCCGTCGAACAACGTTTTCGGTGGCCCTGCCGTGATGGGCGGAGGACTGTTCGGTAGTGTCCAGCAGCCGTCTCAGACCACGGCCTCTCTGTTTGGTGGAGTAGCAGCGACAAATCCATCTTCAGGAGGGAATCTTTTCGCAAGCGCCAGTAGTAACGCTTTCGGACAATCGCAACAGCAGCAGCCAACAGGTAACACTGGATTTAGTGGTGGTGGCAATTTTTTCAATGCAGCGCCCGCTACCGGAGGGTTTGGTTCTGTGGCAACACAACCCCAGCAGCAGCACCAGAGCTCCGGTCTGTTCAATGCCGTTCCATTCGGCAATAATGCCCAGCCACCGACGCCATTCGGACAGTTCGGGTCATCGATGCAAGCAGCAACTAATCCACCGTCACAAAGTTTGTTCCTTCCGGCACCGGCTGCGGCCAGCCCGTTTGGTTCGTCAATGGGAGCAGGAGGGTTTGGTGTACAGCCTGCCCAAACTGCCGTTCAGGCGTTCGCTGTATCTCAGTCGGCGACCATGTACAGCGGAATGGAAACCGTAACGGCTGAGCATTTAGCCGCATTTAATGCCGACCAGTTTCAGCTTGGACGAATACCTACCGTGCCACCCCCGAAAGAATTGTGCCACTAAAATGATTTCGTTTTTATAAGTAATAAAAATAGTTAAGCACGTTGAAGTGCCGCAAACTTAAGCCATTTTTTACCTAAGCAGAACTCTAAGAAGCGTCGGGCAAACACGACACTGTCGTGTGAATTCACCAAATATTATGAATGTAAACGTACGAACACACAAACAGCCGCCAATAGCTGCCTCCTGATAATTAACAAGATGAGACCGCAAGGTGTAAACAGCCTCAAGATGGGCATCAGACATACCAGACAAAATCAAACTGTCTTGTTCGATGTCTTGCTTGCCAGGCATGTGTCGCATGGCTGACGGAGCACCTTCATATGATAACTTGGATTTGATCCGTGTTTGTCTTGTTCGATAGCTCATAGAGCCCTGCCTCAGTGTGTGCCATGGCAAAGGAATTGTGCTGTTGCGATGAATCAATAGGTAAAAACTAATTAGCCACTGTGTAGACAATAACACTTACCCTGGAATACACCGCGATACAACTGGTCGCATTCTCGTTGATGATGTTCTTTATATCTTTCGGTATGCAAACATGTTTGAGCTTCGATTCGTCGTCCGCATCGTCCTCCGTTAAGCTGCCGTACTCGGGCCGCGTACCGCTAAACTCATCACTGTCCACTCAAGATTCCACAGACTAGTTTTTACACAAATAACCGTATCGAAGCAGTAACTGGCACAATAACAACATGCACTGTTTGCAAACAACACTAGTGCAATTCAAATGTATCAATCAACAAAAAAAAACAAATAATACGTTGTCTAGTTTCACAAGTGCTATAGCCAATTGATTAATGTATTATGTCATCGTTTCTTTCAGACTACGCTTCACACGTGTTTCTTCATGTAAAAAATAAAATAAACTTTCGCATATCATTTATTCATAACCGATCGTTTGAACGAAATTTCGAAATTCGAACAACAAACAAAACATCGTTTGGCAGATAGGTAACAGAGTGTCAGATTCAATTTCCTTTTTCTTTTTCTATTGATAAACGTCAAAACGAGGTTTTTCAGCGATCTGGTTTCTATACAGACCTTGGTTCGAATTTTCGGACTTGACAGATGTGACGTTTGTTGTTGCCCGTTTTCTTCCTGTTCTTCTAGTCAGTTTGAAAAAAAATTCGATGAAAGAGGACGTGTTGTGTGTGCGTGCGCTGCTGCTGAAGATTTAAGATTGCTTAAAAAATTGTACTTTCCTGTGCAGGAGCAAAATAGTACATTTTTTCCGGATCTGATCCAATTTATCGACCGTAGGATCAGATCCTGCTCCGATTACCCAGCACTAAAGTGAAGCAGAACGAGTAGGTAGCTGGCAAATTCCGTTTTCTTCAAACTGTGCGCCTGAAACTAGAACGTGTATGCGTCTTATCACGTTCGTTTCGGTGCTGCTGAGGACTGCTTTCGGTCGATTAAAGTGTATTCAATAGTGGTTGTACAACAAGCTGTGATGTTGGTGATTATGAAACGAAGAACTCAACGCTAGGAATGATTACAGAAGATTTTCATGAGCGTACGCTGGTGACGCTTCGTGCAAAGCGTGTGTGAAAAACGTGTACATAATTCAGGACGCATACGCATTCAGGATACGCATGTTAACTGTGTTATGGAACGTGATATTTTGTTCTAGATTTCTTTGAAAAAATACGTCAAACATTCGGTCTGTGTGCGTATTCGCATTATGTTCAGTAGAAAAAAATCGAACCGAGTGCGAGTACCGAGATAGAAGAAGAGGAAGATTGCCGTGACTGTATTGTGTCCGCCATTGGCGTTAGCATCAACGCTGGTGAAAGAGGAAGAATAGAAGAAGCCATCCATACAAAGTAGTTTTTCGGTCCCGGTGATATTCCGGTGGACCGAACGGAATCGTTGTGTATGTGTGTGTCCGTGTTCCAGACGTGGTGAAAGAGGAAAGAAGAAGGCGGCATGTAAAATCATATTTTGTAGAGAAGATACCGAACATTAAAAATTATGTCCGCTAGTATTTTTTTCGAATGCTGTATGTCAGCTTATTGGTAAGTTGTTGGTTATTGTAAATATGCGTATCTCAAATTTAAAATTTATATATTTTTTATGTTGTGAGCATAAACGTATTGCGCTTAGTTGCAATGGTTCAATAGAAAGGAATAAATTGCTCCACTAGAAATAGTTGAAGAAAGTGCAGAGATACATGCATGTTTAGGATAAAAATAGTTCTGAAATTCAATAACGATCGCTCCTATGCGGCCATATTGTTTCTTCAATCAAGCGCCTTCTGCGTTCCACTATCGAAGCCTTCTCAGCAACTATTGCTTGTTTTTCGCTATCGCGTTTTGTCCGTGTGGATGTGTGTATGGTATGAGTTACATTTGTGTAATGAAATAATTAATATTGTTTTTCTCTCTTCCAGGGTGTGCTACGACGATAGGCTTTGTGCCGTTGCCTAGGAACTGTCTTTGAGAATGGAGACAAGTTGGTTTTGGTACGAAACGCGCGCAGTTATCCATGTTGGTCGAACCCGAAAGCTGCCAGTTTAGAACCGTTCCCGAAATTGTACGCGAAGGAGCTGCGTTCTTAAATTAATCCACCCCTTCAAGAGTGTGCTTTACCTAATTTCTTCGCGTGGCGCGACACCTCTTTCTTTCAGCAGCTTGGCAATGTGTTCACTGTGCATAGCAGAAAAATGATATTACTTAGTATGATGTGAGTGTGTGATTTGTTTCTTGCTGGAGGCTACACGAATAGCAACAGCAGCAGCAGTAGCAGCAGTAGCAGCAACCAAGGCAGTAAGGAAAAAGGCTTCTCTGGTCGCTGAATTTAGCACGAACCAGAGTGAAAGAGAGTTGTGTGTTACAGTCTGCTCCTTGAAGAGAGGGCAGTATTCCTCATCGACGCAAATTTCGAGCGCATAGAAAAAGGTAATGAAAAGTGTTTCAGTAAAAAGCGCCGCCCGGGTGTGTTGAGTTTTTTCACAGGTTGTTTGTTGAAAGTGATGTTTTAGTTGGGAGCTCCCTAGGCCCCATCCTAGGAGGCCCTTTTGGTGTGGTAACGAGCAAAGAGAAAGAGAGAGAGAGAGCGCGAAAAAAAAGGATAGGATGCGCCTTCTCGTGTGTTGTTTATTCTGCACGGGAGTGGAAAGGTGGGAGGCTCATTAGCTCCCGGCGCTTAAGGGGGAGCAGGAGGTGGATGTGAGGTAAAAAAGGAAAATCGAGTTCGTTTCGTGTGGACGACGTGTGTGTCGCGCGCTCGGTGTGTGTCACCATACACGGAAAACGCGATTTTCCTCCGAAAAGGTAATGATGCACCACCACCACCATCGGCCATCATCGTTATCCGTGCTGTTTCGTTCGCGCTGCCGAAAGTGCCGTCGCCGTGTGTATGTAGTAGTTTGCCGTGTTCCGGTCGCGTCATAGCCTGCTGCTTTCTTCCTGAAAGAAGTGTCGCGCGCGCGGTGGAATCCTTTTTGCCTCGCCTTCCTGCCTGCCTCCGCGCCGTATACACCACCACCAATACCACCGCCGACGAGGAGCAGCGGCTGGAACGGGAGCGTGTATCGGCATGGTAACACACCACCCGAAAGTGTGTGTACGGGTGCGTACGGGTGTGCGTATATAGCAATGTGTTTGTGTGGATGTGTAAGTGTGCGCGCGCGTTTTCTCCGTTAGAGCCCGGGTTGGTGTTGTGGCATACTAAGTGCGCGAAATCGATTGAGCTGCATTTTTCATGTTTTTACTCCCCTTGTTTTCCTACATTTTTCTACTAAAGGTTTGTGTGTAGGTGCAAAGTGCAGGAGCGTGGTGCGCGAGTGGAAAGAAAATAGAAGGCGATGGTAGTAGCAATAGTAGTAGTAGTAGTGGTCACGTCGTAAGGAAAAAAGTATCGAATGCAATGTGCATTTTGCCTGCTGCTGCCCGACGACCCCGGTCAAAATGAAGTGTGAAGAAAGGCGGGTGCCAGAAGGAAGAGTAAGCCACCGCGAAGAAGCGTGATCCGTTCACCAGAAGGGGGTGTTTTTTTTTCTTGGAGAAAGAGAGTGTGCAAGTGTGCGCGTGTCTGGCCCGGAGTGGTCTGGTGGAGTGTGCGGCTTCCCAGAATTGCGTCGTTCGTTCTTGGTAATTAATCCTTCTGGTGCAGATCTTCGCGATCTCTCATGCGTGTGTATGTGTGCATGCGTTTGCGCATGTGTTTCTGTGTGCGTCTAGTGTGCGCTAGTAAGTGATCCCCGCATGGCACCATCCAATGTGAATGTTCGGGAAAAAGAATGGTGATGTTTCCCACGTGTGCTGCGATCATGATGAGCCACCGCGAAGGCTCACTGGCAGGCTGCAACAGCGCCAGCAGCAGTAGCATTGGCGTCGATTCAAGCGGGCTGCTCCAACGTGGACGACGATGAAGGCAGGATGCTCCCTGTCTCCTTCCGTGTTGTGCACCACCGGAGAGCCTTGAAAAGCATCGCGAAACGGATCGCGTACCACCGAACGCCATCGCGATCATCGGCCAAAAGACGCCGGAAGACGACGGGGCATGTTGAGATATGTTGGTTGGCGGGCAAATCAACAACAGCGTCAACCAGGATCGCCTGCGGAGCAACCGTACCGTGCGAGAGCAAGAGAGAAAAAACTGCGCAAAGTTAGGCTACTGAGATTCGAGGGTGCTGCCTACTGCATTGCACGCACGCATGCAAGAAAAGGATTCATTGCTCCTCTGCTGCTCCGTATTGTTAGCGTAGTGTGTGGCACGAAACGTCACTGTGCCCCATAGGCAAAACTCTTCTACTAGAGTAACACCCGCGTACTAGCAGCGAGTCCTCTATTCCACCGTACTCACATCCCAATCCCAGGATCATCTGGCTTCCCGTTTACGATCCTCTTTCCACCGCTTTTTACCACACCTAATCTCAGCAAGTTTCCTACGGGTGTGCTGTAAGCAGAAGAAAGAAAACACGAAAACACGGTGGTGATTGCGATCGTCGTGCGCGCGCCAAAGCAACCCGGGGGAGAACAGGACCCCCACGACGACGAATACGTTCGATCACGCCAACAAACAGATCCGCCTCCATATGAAGCATCAGAGGCTAGAAAATGGTACGCGAGACTCGACATCTGTGGGTTGGAAATTTGCCCGAAACGGTACGAGAGGACAAGCTAAGGGATCATTTTAAAAGGTAAGTGTTAAAGTATTTACCGTATCCATCATAGTGTCTGTTGTACTCGCTTTATCACACGACAATGAAATATAAAAGAAGATATGTACTTATGATTACATATCACAGGATGTGGGTTCAAATCTCAACTAGACCGTACACAGGACTATCCAGGCTACGGGTAATAAATAAGACAATGAGAAATGGCAGGCCTAGAGGTCATTGTGGCAAGGAAGAAGTATTTATGATAGCAAAACGTAGTTTGACATCTACGTGTCGAATTCTCAGGGCTCACATACGAAATGGTTCTCCATTTTGACACTGTGGAAATTTTTATAAAATCCTGGTACAACACCAGCCTCCTCTATGTATGAAGGAACATTATACAAGTTATGATCCATGTGTGCTGTACGATGACCTCATTTTCTCCAAAGATCAGCTAGGATAGTGGAATGACTTTGAAACTCTTGTAAGGAGGTCCAGTCCTGGAAGCGGAAGTAGTTCCTACTAAGTAGTATGTCAATAAGAAAGATAATCAGACACATTTTGCTTGTTTCTATGTGCGGAACATAAGTGTGTGTTTCATGGGTTACTTTGGTAGAAAGATTTTAACGGTTGTCTATGATGACAACGATCTTCACAATTTCGTTAGGTAGGGATTAATTTATACACATTCCCCTAACCTTCTCCTAGCAGTGACTACTTCCGCAGCTGCCGATACGGGCCTATATTTGTGGCGCGAAACGAAAACCCTATCCTTCACTTGAAGGAATTTCAGTTAATCATTCGGATGTGCCCTTTGGCTGAGGAATATTGATGATAGATGCCAGCAGCGTCTTTACCTGGGATGGAACATAAAAACAGGGAGTCTATCAGTTTAAGACTTGGGGAAAAATTATACGGCTAAATATATATATAATATATATAAATATATATATAATAAAATATATATATAATATATATATAATATATATAAATATATATATAATATAATTATACGGAAAAATTATTATACGGCTCAGATGCTGATATGTTGAAAAGGATGTGTGACCTTCGGAGGCACAAACATTAATTCAATTTTCTCTTTCAATTTTTCACAGTCCTCTGAAATGGCGTTATCTAATTTAAAACCTAGTTCATTTGGTTGGCAAATTTAAAAAAAAAAATCTCGATCTCTTTCGAGTCTCAAAAAAGTGAAAAAAGAAAAAAGTCTAGATGTCGACAATAAAGTCTGTTGCCTGGCTTTAATAATATGATTCTCGATATTCTTTGATATACGCCTGTACTATCTTTTTCTGCACTCAAATGATCCGTTTCATCTTAACAACTCCCGGGTCATGTTAAATGCGGAAAATGTGTCTTTCATCTTTCCTAAGTTGATTGCACTCGTTTATACGTTGTTGATCGCCGCCGCAGTCTATCTTTCGTATAAAGTAGAAAAGGAGACGACGATCGTCGTTGCATCAGATTGATGCCTATAAATGCAATCAGATTCTGCCATATTCTAGCATAATTATGATGCCTGCCGCGTTACTGGATGCATTTCATGGGCAAATCACTCCGGCTTAGGGCGTGCCCTACACATCAATAAATTTTAAGTCTCGCATATATCAGCGTCCGTTCATTGCGGGAAGAAATTGCTCAGCAAATTGACGATATCTCTGGATTGGATTGGATGCATGCCCGACTGATGCCGCTGGTCCAAAGGTTATAAAATGCATTCTCTGCCATGGTGGTCAATAAAATATTCGCATTATCGTACCATTTATCCTCCCGTTTTATACTATATTGAGAGGAAATTTATGGAAGTTAAATTGCATTTCCATTGCTGTTGCTACTGAAGTTTTTACTACTGGAACATGTTATTTTCTCACATTTATAACGCGTTATGTATATATTGGGGGAGAAAATATGGTACCGTGCGCTTATTTTTCACAGCACGTGCAAACTTATTCCTTTGCGATGTGTTAAATGCTACTTTTCGCGAGTTTCGCGTTTATGACCTGACGAAACACCGCGTTTGGTAGAAACAAACTGTTACTCCAAAATTGTACGGATTAACTTGTTATGATTGCCTGTTTCACAAATTTCAGGTGGAAGCCACAAATTTCGCCTTAAATGTTGCAGATATGGCATATTTTATTGTTTAACGCTATGAATGCATCTTCCCGGATGTGTCCGATGGACAGTGTTTGGTGTTACAATGTAACAAACCCCTATTTTGTCGTATTTTTGGAAACAGTCTTATGTTTTCCTTAAGCCGGTCCCCAACACTATAAGCAAGCGTACTCTGGAGGAAAGTTTTGTAGGTGTATACGTTCAGTTCCGTGGTTTGTGCGAAAGAATATTGAAATTATACAATTTTACTAATTTTGGAGTTGAAAATCGATAAATAATTGAATGAAGCGAAGAAACGAGAGAAAAAAAAACATACACGTAATAGCATGGACCGATGTTTTCCGTAGGGTTAGTACATTTTATTTGTATCTCACTATCTCTCGGCTCTCGTTCGTTCGTTCGGGTTGACTGCTCTCCCGCTCTGCCGTACGTACTGAATCTGTCGCTCTCTTTCACGCCTGTGTGTACGTTTCGCTCAACAGCAGGCAGCAGCCAAGTCATCGTTTCGCTTCGGATCGTTTGCCACAGCGCCAGTATGTGTGTGTCAGACGATATGAATAGCGCACACACGGGCAAAAGGGGGAAGAAGACCGTTTCATGTGGGCGAAAGCAGAACGGGTAGCTTCTGCCATTGGCGGGAATGTGAAAGCGTGATCGAGAGTCGTTTCGTTTCACGCACACATGCACAGAAGGGCGTCCGGACGGCAGAGTAAATCCTGTTTTTCTTCTTTTCTGCTGGGTGATTTTTTTTATTCCCCGTTGGGTTCCACCAGGCGCTTCGAGTGTTTTTCCACGGGTTTTGAAAGCGGCCCGTGGGCATGTGTGTGTGCATGCGCCCATGTTCACACAGCGGTAGATAAGATAGCAGAGGAGAAGAATAGCAAGTAACAAATAAAACCGGTGGGAAGCGTCTGCACAGGGTAGTTGCTAAAGGCACACGCACACAAATGGAGTGTGGCTGAGAAGGTTGTGAAATGAAATAACTATTGCCGGCGCTGCATGAGAGCGAACGAGAGAGGGCTTGGTGATGGAAAGAGAGCCCTGCATATCTTTGATGTATGCGCGCCCCCTTTATTATTAGCTGGAGCTCGCGCGCGCGCATCTGTGTGTGTGTGTGTGTGTGTGTGTGTGTGTGTGTGTGTGTGTGTACGTGTCCCGTCCAGATGGAAAAGCAAAGCGCCATTGCAGAAAATAATCACCTCGTGTCCGGAGAGATGGAGGAAATAAAATGTTCCTTCTCATTCGCCCTTTGGATTTTATTGCTTCCTGCTCGTTCACACACACGGGAAAATCATCTTGCGATGAATGATCCAGCAGCAGCAGCAGGGCTTAGAGCTATTTGGGCCGGGAGGGATTTGGCTTTTGCTCTAGAAGGAGCCATCATTCATTCTAGATGGGCTTCTGGAGAATCGAAAAGATTATGCAGAAAAAAAACTCTTAGAAATCCCGGAAGCGCTTCCTCGGCAATACTGTCTTGTTCCATCCCAAAGCCCCGGGAATCACACGACATACGGGGCTGTAAATCAAGACTCCTGAAATTGTGTGTGTGCATGTAACGTAAACCCTTGGTGCTTCTTGGTGTTAGTGTCCGATTTTCGAGCGTTTATTCCTTCCTGAAGCCCTGATCCCTAGCAATATTGGCCTTCGTTCACAGTTTGATGGGTGTGTGGCTGTGTGTGTAATGTAGAACTTCCTTTCCATGATACTGACTGGGAATGGCTCATACACATACGGCTATTGAAATGTGTGCGAATGACCGAAATGGAAGCATCGGATGAAACACCATCTCACTTGCACTAACGGCTGACGAGAAAATTTTGCGCGGTATGTTCAATTTGGTTGGTCCGTTTCTTCATCATCATCATCATCATGTGCTCGTCTTGTGCGGCTTCCATTCCCAGGCTTTTCGACCAGTTTGATTTTTTTGCATTGGTCATATGCTACTGTGATACTAGGAGATCCTATGTTCATCTATCTCCATGGCGCGCTGCACACACACACATACACTTACAATATTATCCGTTCAAGCCAAACAGCATGTTCTAGGCGGGTGGGAAGAAGGAATTAAGCGCCTCGCTTACTTCAGGTACACCCCTCACTTTTGGTTCCGTCTTGTGTCTCATTCATCCCTCTCCCTCGTCTTTTTATCTCTTTCACTCTGACGGTGTGAGATGCACCTGTTAATACGACTACTCGATTCCACTGCCCTTTTTCGTCATTCATTGCTGGTTGTTTCTCCTCGGATGATTATGATGGAGCAATGGGGATACATGTTCGGAAGAGATACTGAAGGTGCTGAAGAAGAGTAGTGGAGTTTGCTGGTAGTCAACTACCAGAGTGTGTAGACAACCAAATTTAGATTCAACTGCCTTAAATTTATTGTACTTCCTGATATAGCAGTGTCATGTTCAAACGTTCCGCTTCATACGTTGCGAATGTGTGGTTTGTACGATAACTAAGAATCAAATCGCCTATTCTAGAAACTACCAACTATATGTACTATACTATTTAAAATACGACATTCATGTTGCAAAATTTTAACTATATATTCCAAAACGAACGGTCAAAATAGATTGATCTATTTGCCTGTGGATATATGTTGACCACTATTTAGGAATTTCTGTGGATACGTTATCACACATGATAATACTAACAAGAGATCTTATAGGATTCTTTCGTGATTGCCTAGCCAAGGGAGAAGGAAAGCTCTGTATGTAGCATATCTCTTAAGTATCTATGTCCATCCAATTCCGTCTCAGTGTCTCCTATGATGACGTCGTTGGTTTGTTGTAAGCTTGCTGTCTTTCGATGGTTCCGTTTCAGGGATCGTACGACGAGATTCTATAAATTCCCTGTGCGGAATTCGCCCTTCTCTGTGCTGCCGCTCGTACATCCGGGCTGTGTTCCGTGCTGGGGAATGTAGTGAGCATAAGGTACTGCAGCGAATTTCCTCCCAACAGTAACAACGACACAACATCGGCAGGCTTCCGGGATGTTCCTATTTTTGAGGAGAATTACACAGTTTCCAAAAAAGAACAGCTTTCCCGGTTACTGTCTTCCATTTTTGGGGTGGAGAAATTATTTTTCTTTGCGTTATATGTATACGCAGAAAGTAGAAGCCTCGACTGAACAGAAGGAACTCTTGAATGTGAAGTTCTTCATAAAGAGGCTGCCACGCACCACAAGAACACGAGATGTGTGTACACATGAGTGTAGGATGGGCCACTTCAAACAAAACGGAAGGAGCAAACAAATACACGATGAAGAATGTATGACGTCAGCAGGAAAAACCTAGTGAAAGAACGGACACTGATCTTTGACATATCTATCTGTCGCTAATCTCTTGCCGCTCGATGTAGTTTATGTTTCGCTAAGACCTAAGACCAATTTTACATTCGATTCAGCTCCTTTTCCCCTGTGTTCGTAGCTGTGCTCACTGTTTCTGAGTTGATAAACGCTATTCAAGTGATTCGACCGCAGTGATGCTCTGCAGAGGACATGCCACTTTTATTCTCTTTGAACTATTATATCCTGTATAAGTACTTCGAGAGGTTCTGCCGCCTCTATTCCTGATCCAGAACACAAACAATGTTCTGTGAATAGTTGGCTGGGCGTTATGAACATCTAGAATCTAGCTCTCTAGCGTTCCAATCCTCCTGTCAGCCGCGCCAACAGTGCGCGTTGAAAATACAAACCATAGTAGGCAAACCCCAAATACTCGTCACCAACACCATGGTAGCATGAGAACGGTAGTCGCACACAACACACACCGAGGAAGGATTCGCCCTTCGCACTCTCGAGCAAAGGTGGTCGAGCGAGGGAGAAGACTTGCGTCGTCGCTTTCTTTCTCGCTCTTGCTACCGCGAAACCGAACAAAAAACCACTCTTGTGCCTGGGGGCTGTCGTTTCTTGTTGGGCTTGCAGATTGTTCTTTTTTCCGCGGTGACAACGTAAAAACCAATTCGCTTTTCGTGTGTGTATGTGATGTCGAAAATGTTTTTTTGCTTCGTTTATCAGACGAGCGATGCTTTTTGTTATGTGTTTGTTGCCACCGCTCCAAGTAGAAATCCGGTTGTGTGGAATCAAGATCCATCCAAACAAGGGAGGAAAAAGATGAAAAGATGGTGAACCGGAAAAATCCCTCTTCTCGCCATCGTATTTTGTGGGGGCATTTTGTTTTTGTTCACAACGAGGAGGAACTCGCAGCAAGAGCGATTTTCATCTCCGGTGGAGCAATGACAGAGGCATGATCGTTTGCCTGCGAGTGCGAGTAGGACAGAGGAGTTAAAAATCTACTGCTCTTCAGCTTTACTTCTTGTATATGTGTGTGTTTGTGTGCTTTTACACCTTCCCGGATGCGCTTCGTCATGCGTTTTACCTGCCGTAGAACACACACACAAATGCTTTTCTTGCCGCTCTCATTCCCTTTCCTGCTCTCGCTTACACCGTCACACACTGCCTTGCTTACTGCTGCGAGCATAGTTCTCTTCTTTTTAGAGTAAAACAAGCTCCAAATGCCCGCCGCAACACATTGCAGCAACTCGAGGGCCAGCCAACCAACCGAGGCAAGAACCGTTCCGTTTCGAAGGACCAAATTCGGTCCCCAACAGTATGTGTGTATGTACGCGTTGCCTATCTGCGTCATCGCGGCGCAGTCGGACGAGCGAACGAACGACGGAATTGCCGGCTGATGATGAACGGATGATGTTTCAAAGGGCGGACGTTGGTGTGAGCGAAAGCACTGCACTATATTGTGGTGCTCTTTCCCACCGCCGCTCGACGCGCTGCACCTCCGTAGCGGAGGTTCTTCTCTGCGGGCCCCGGCGCAAATGTATGTGAGCCAAAGAACTAAAGCGTCAAAACAATGTGTGGTTGAGAGCTGGAATGTTTATGGTCAGGGTGGGGAGCGGATAGGGGGGATTGTGTATAGTGGTGGTGTTTTTTTTTCCTTCTTCTGTGTGTAGAGAGTGGTTGGATCGATCCACAAGAGGGGCAGCAACAGAAGAACGAAATCGCAGTAAAGTAGTGTGCTTGTTTTTTGGCCTGCTTCTTTGCCGCTTCACCCATTCGAGCAGAATGCGAGTGAGTGAGAAAGAGAGCGCGCACAGCGGGGTGGAACGGGATGGATGGACTGGGAAAAAACGCTCTCGACGTCGTCGTCCGTCGTGGACCAATGTTTTCCGTAGGGCTAGTATATTGATTTTAATTGGATGGCTCGCCGCGAACGTACCAATGGGAGTGAGCAGGAGAGGTGGAAGACACGATGCGTGTGTGCGCCTGCGCCTGCGAGAGGGCAAGAGCGGTGTGTGAGTGCGAGCGAGAAGCAATCATGGTCGTGAGCTGTAGATTTCTGTGTGCTCATGCATGGAACACGGTTTGTGTGTGTGTGTGGTGTGTTGGCTGTTGGTTCGTCGTTCCAGGGCGCACACACCGCAGCCGCTACCGTGCTGTATGCGTGTGTGTGTGTGCGCTCTCGTGCGTACAGTGACTCTTGCTGTGCCTGAGCGCGGACCATCGTCGTCATCGCCCTGGGATTTTATCGGTGTGTTAACCCTGCTGTGGGGCATCAGGCGTGGTGTGGCAGGAGAGAGCGAAATGGGGAGAAAAAATTCACGCAGAGCGAACGAGACACAACGAGGTGGCGTACCTCATGCGATACCTTCTTTTGCCAACATCAGCACCGCCGCTTGCTGGTGTGTACGGATTTAGTTTTTTTTTCATGTAGATATGCCTCTTCCCTTACAGTGTTTGAGGCAACGCAGTTTGACCAACGATGACGACGCACCATCAAGAAGAAACCCGTCACGCGTATATTTCTTTGTACATCATGTTATGTGCACCGAATGCGAAGTTAGTAAACGCGTGTGGAGCAAAACACGTAGTGTGATAGACAGAGGGAGAGCGACTAATCTTTTTTGGAGAAACGTTGTCCCTCTTTGTTCGTCCTCCGGTGTTCACACAACCACTTCGGTCACTTCGACTGTTTTCCTCGCGCCCTTTATAAACGCCCTTCAACCGTCTTCGCTCGTGATGAGACACACGCACACGACCCAGAGCCTGCCAGGCTGCCAACAACCCTTCGAGAAACAAGTCCAAGTCACAGCGCCGTTTGCTAGAAGAGTGCGTAAACATCTGCTCTCTCTCTCTCACTCTTTCCTACACTGTGGCACAGTCATTTCGTAAGGATGTGAAATGTATTTTTTGCCTTACCTTGCCACGAGAGGAATCGATACAGACGCATACTGGCCTTACTAACACTCTTACTATTACTACTACTACTACTACACATCATCCTGCATTCGTATGCGAACGGCCAGGGCTGAGTAATGGTTCGCTGGGGGAGTGCGCGCGCGCACGTATGTGTGCGTGCGTGGTGAGACCCATCAGGTATGTGTGTTGTGTCGTAATTTTCCATATCGCACCATCCCGATCCAATTCGTCGATTTCGGTTGCTTTTCCATTTGGCGTGTAACTCTAGAATCAATTTCAAGCGACAATGATCGGAAATGTAAAAGAAAACTAACAAACATTTCGAGGATGTTGGTAAAATACCTCGTTTTAGATCCATTTTATGGAATACGCATCGGAGGATATGTTTCGTAATTATGCATAATAAAACAAGTAGGATCGTTTTACAAGAATATCTTCGAAGTGTACATACCTTATGAAATAGTAAAATTCTGGAACTGTTAAATATATTCTAGACGATATAAGGAGTTAGTTAATTAAATATCTTCGTTTTTATCTTTTGAAGTATAAAGAAAAGGTCTTCACGTATGCTAATTTCATTTCTTTCCGTTGTAAGGTACATATCCACGGCTCCACCGACCATAACTTCCTTCCGGTGTTTCACAATGGTATTTCCTTTTTTAGCTGAATGTATTATAACTTTAAACAGGTTTGGGCTTGTTTTACGCGAGAGAGAGAGAGAGGGAGAGAGAGAGAGAGAGAGAG
>KB672869.1:2650885-2677434 GCA_000349145.1 Anopheles dirus | reverse complement strand
AGAGAGAGAGAGAGAGAGAGAGAGAGAGAGAGAGAGAGAGAGAGAGAGAAAGAGAGAAGAGGCATTGATGGTAATGGATAATGTGTGTCTATTCGTTAATCACGCAAGTTATCGCATTTACTTTTTTCCTAAATGCGACACGTCAAAGTTGTGTTTAGCTTAACAAACACTTCACAATACTTTCAGTAACCGCGAATTAATGGTGGTTCATGTTTATTTCCAGGGATAACAATTATTTTCTACTGTTTCAGTATGGTTCCTCGATTGAATGATACAATATTTTAATAGAAATTCGTCTAATAAAGCCCCAGCTATTCAGACAATTTATTTGTTGGGTTAAACTACCCGATCTACATACTTTTTTCTCCATATGATGAATACTCCATTGAAGTGTGACACGTTTTATGTACCCGTAGCTAGAGTACTTGGAATTAATTATTACTGGCAATGCTGTACAGGGATTGCATGCATTTTCCCAGTATTCCCAGGGGTTTTAACTTTATGTTTTCTTGTATTACAGTGCTCTAAATGAGCACATGCGTACCGTATAATACATACATATAACAGTGAACCATATTTTTCTAGGAAAATGGGATGCAAAAGGCATTCAACAATAAAATAATACATGTTGAAGCTCTTATATGTAATAAAACACTATTCTGTAAAAATAATACAAGTTATTGCAGGTTGATTTCGTTTCAGTGGAAACTATTTGATCCCGTTTATTAATTTGTCCGCTGTAGATATTCGCAAAGAAAAAAAAACTACCTTTAAGAAAATTTCTTATCATTGTTATTATACATTGGTTAAAATTTGCAATTATAATTGTGATGTGTTGGAAAGTTGTTAGAGGACATGTTCAGAAGTCCAAAATTTGAAGGAAAAAGTTATTTTTATCTTATTATATCCCTCGTAGGAACAGAGGAAGGCTGCTGTGGACTCGTTTTTTTCTATTCCCTTGGAATGTTCGTGATATAGAATAAAAAAGAAACACGTTCAGCGAACATCACCGGCATCAGAAATATTATACATCGTTTATATGACACGGCCACAAGTATAAATGACACCAGAGACACTACTGTGATATGCAACGAGCGTCTTAAAAACAGCATAATCAAACAGCCTCTCAAACCCAGAACACAGAGCTCTCTCGAGCACACACTGCTGATAATGGGCAACAACAATGGGCGTCGCCTTGACTTGTTTTCTTTTCCAATCCATGTAAACTGGTGGAGGAGCTCGGTGTGCTATTCTTATGTTGTTCTGTTTTGCAAAATTCGACGCACATGATATGCGCCTACGACAAGCGAGATATGAGATTGTATGTCACGCCTGTGAAATTGAGCCTCTTTAGCAGCGCGTTTCGAATATGAAAAGAAACGCGTTGTGATGTACGCCTTGTGTGATAGAAATCTATATTGTTGGTATTGTTGCAAGTACGAGATACGTCGGGGCACAATTCGCTGTCCAGATTTTATGAACACGTTTGAAGTTGTTTTATAGTTATTCAGTAACTCCCCAATTTTGAAGGTAAACGATGCTCACGCTCAAGATAACTACCTCATTCAAATAAATCAAGTTTCTATTGAAACGACAGATGTTCTGCCGTGTCGTTTCAGCTTGAAAATCTTTAACCTTCATGCTTGCTTCATTTCCTGATGGCTTCCATAACGCTTTTAGCGCGCCTAACTTAAGATTAAAATAAAACTCGTTTGCCACACTAAGCTCCCCTGCAGCGGTGCGGCGGCGCCTATATCATGATGACTGTGTAGTAAGGGTAGTGACTCAATGGTATACACCGACGCGTTGTTGCTTTACCTACTTTACAGCTTTATTAGGTCAAACTGGGAACGAAACGAGTTGGACTTCGAAACAGGTCTTCGGGTCTGACACGCGTCGCTCCGTTTTTTTCTCTCTGAAAAGGCGCCACTAGCCCGCCAATGAACACCAATCCGCCTACACTCACTACTCTTCAATATGTGCCCGTCTATCGATGTTCTAGGATATATTCCCGCTCCCTAGATAGAGGCCCCCCGAACACTGAACCATGGAAAGTGACGGCGTGTGTAGCCGGTGAACAAATTTTTTGTACGCCTACCTGCTTTTCAGGTCTCACCAGCCAGCAGAGGTCCACTTTTGATTTCTGCGGTGAAATAACACATGTGGCTTAAGGTGGTTTAATGAGCGTTATTAGAATGCCTAACCACACCGATGCATATATTGTGTCGAGCCATTTCGCTAGGCTGAAAAGTATGTAAATACGTTCATATTCTGCCTTTTTGACTGTCTTTCAAAAACGGAAATACAATCGTGCAACCGAGGGGAGTGAAATCAGCATAAAAGAAGTGCAGGACAAAAAAAGCAGGTGAAAGCAACGCTTGTCCCTTGACAGCGAACGCAGCAGTGTGTCCCCGCGCAGTGTACACTTCGGGTGACGCATTCAAATTTCATGCCCGGCTGAGTGACACTCTTCTACTCCTCCACTTCGTTCGGCTGGTAGTGGCGCGGCCCGGGTGGTACTTGAGACTGGCTGGAAGCCAGCAGCAGGAAGGCGTAGAAGAGAGTACTCCGTCCAGGGGTAAAGTAAAGGAAATGTGTTGCACTTCCTGTATACGCTGCTGCTGCTGCTGCTACTGCCTAGCCCCCACGCTCGCAGGCAGGCCCAGAACACGGACCTCGAGGCCCAAGACCACCGCCTCCGTCGTTTCCTCCACGGTGTCGTTGTTGTTTAGCGTAGCTCGTTTTTACTTGCGCCTGCGTTGTGTTTGTATTCGCGGCTGGGCTGGGTTTGGCTGCACTGTTGGTGGATGCGGACTGGACAGTGGAAAGTCCTTGAAATGACGAGACACACACAAACACACACATAGTGCGTGTCGTGTGCATGGATGTGTGCATGCAAAGTCGATTGATTTTATTGAAACCCTTTACCCGTAATCGCACTATGCTGCTCTGCTGCACCTCGTGTCGTCCGTCCACAGTTCGATGTTCAAGCGGATTGGTACTGCCACAGGGACAAGTGAACTTGAAGTATGGGTACGTCGTTGTGTATATAACCGAGCCGTTTCGGTTGTCCACTTCTGTATCTGTCAATAATGCATGTGAGATGGCAACAATTAAACCATAAACGCGAACCCACAAAACTAGGAGTTTAAACGAAGATTATAATGATATGCTCTCGACAGGATAATCTTCTGTGTGAAGTTGGAGTAGTTGAAAATAGGAACTCTGTGGGGCGAAATTGTCATCGCATAACATTCTTTTAGTGAAAAGTTTGGTTCTGTAAAATATGTTAAAGAGTTACAATATGTATATTTGTTGTAAATGTGATAGATGTATAAACTAATCTTTACCTGATTGGCAGGCGTAGATCTTTCTATTCAACACTTATTCATTTTTACGTCATTAATATGTCTTAATGATGGCTAGCATTATTGCTTGTTCAATTCTAGGTATGATTCAAACTTTGGTCATCATCATATTTTCTATGTGGCCAGTGTCGTCTATTTAAAGAGCTATTGTGATTCCAGACTGAGACATTTGTATGGGCGAGTTGGACGTTTATATGGGGTACTGTTGTCGTTGTATACACCGCTGACTGATAACGATGGAAAAGTAGAGTTCTTATTTTTAACCAGTGTCGATCGATCGACAGACACATGGATGGCGGCAATGTGCTTCGGTCGACCCACAGGAAGAGAACTAGGACGGGGGCTGTTCGAGGTGTTTTCTATGCTCTGACCTTCGAATCGAGCGATCCCCGTGGTTTAGCTTCCAGGGGAGGCCTTTGCTCTGCCTGCTGCCGCCATATGCCACACGCCACGTCATACCACGGGTGTGTTTTATATTTGTAGAGCAACATCACGCCACGCTACTCTCGCATTGTCGCGGCAGCTGTTGCATAATGTACATAATCGAGTTTTTTTTTTATCGGAAGATAACATCGTTTGTGTGTTTTTGAGATACGAACGCACCACGCTATCTATCAGCGCTATGTGGCTTTAACTCGATGAACGGGTGGTACTTTCTCGAACCTTTTGTGTCCTCGATCCGATGTAGACTTTCATAAGCAACAACCGAGATGCCAGTATTGTATATTCTCTGTTCTATGGACGAAAATTCAAATGGATATTGATTAGAGAGGACGCGTTAGAAATCTGGAAGAGGCACTCATTCAATCATGACTCAATATTGATATATATATAAGAGACTATATTAACTTATACACAACTGGCTTCACATTTTCCATTCTCGTTGAGGAAAAGGAGTGCATACAATCCAAGGAAAGCTGAGACCATCAAGAGACAAAACAGAGAGCAGAAGGCAAATTAGTGCGCCCGGCCATGCCCGGTGCGTACATTAAAGTGATGTATCGAGCACTCAAGTGCTCTTCTTTACTACTATTAACCATCCGAAGCCAGGCTAACAAACGCTTCGCAACATTCTCCTCCGGTGAAGTAAATGAAATCATTCGAAACAGAAAAAGGGGAAAGAACAACATTAACAAAAAAAATGTCCAGAACAAGGCTAAGCTGCACGTATATACCAGCAATATTATAAAAAGCGGCGTCGAGTGGATGATCCAGTCGTAGCAATCACTCCTATGTCGTTCCATGCTGATGCGTTCTCTTGTGAAGGGCCGTGTGTTCTGAATGTGGCAATGTGTTTGTAGACGCAGAGATGCTTTCTAAATGATAATTTGCTTCGGAAGTAAGGTAAAAAATAGCGAATGAAATCTTTTGCTTCGTTGGCGGCGCGCCTAGCGGAAAGCGGAAGCAACACGGGTCCGGTTTTAGTGTGTTTCGTTAATTAGAACGTTTATTGAGAACCGTAATTGATGGATGAGTTTGAAGTACATCGTAATTTATATACTCGAGTAGGTGATGCGTGCACCCGCCTCGACTGCTTTCAAAGAACGCGAGCTAGTCATTTTACTCAGAAGAAGACATTCAAAATTATATCATGATCTCATTACCAACCGCCTTAAAGAGGATTGGAATAATCGTTTCCCAAAAGAATGAACACTTTATTTTTTTGCGATCACTCTTCGCTGAATTGATCGACTCTTTTGACATGTCATGTTGAATGCCCGTCAGGACATAAAATTTACTAGCAAAACAGCAATCGAACGAACGGAAACGTTCGTTAATGTGCGCGCCCTGCGCCGTGTTAGAAATAAACGTCTTGTGTATTCGTGTGTCTTTTCTGCTGCTGTGTAATGTTTTACGCTATAGCATCCTTCCACCTACTGTGCGCCCGGGAGATGACATTTAAATATCATTACTTTTGAATTAGACGAGTCGTTGAAGGCTTGCGGGGCTGGGGGTATTGAAGAAAAGCGCCAGTGCGCTCTTCTGCACACACGCGAAGGAAACGTGACAAAACTCGTTACCACCCCATTGCCGCCGCTCTCCAATCCAATGGCAGTCTCCCCGGACTTGCTGTGTGTATGTGTACGTTTGTCTCCTGAGGAATCCAACAGAGTGGAGGATGATGGGATGGAATGGAAATGGATGCCACCAGGCCAGGCCCAGGCCAGGGTTTCGGGGGATATATCTTCGCGCTATATCTAGCCCGCGCACGAGATGCACACGCGGAGTGAAATATGTTTCAGTCGTGACTGGCAGCAGCCGTGTGCTGCGGAAGCCAGCCGCCACTTTCCCGTTGTTTGCTCTTTCTTTAGCCTCTGGGAAGCCATACGGTTTGGGGCCAATGTTGGGGTAGGGTGGCGGGGTCGGCGGCAGTGCACAAATACTGCAGCGCAGTGTTGTTGCTTTGTTGCTGCTGCGCCTCTTCTATGATGCTGGTGCCTAGATAGATGGACTGGCGTGTGTTCTGTTTGGCATTTTCACATTGCACTCGTCGTTCGTGCATTTTCCCCACACTGCTGTGCAGGGCCGGAAATCGTCCTGCTAACCTTTATCTAGCCCAACTAATCTCCAATCGTCTTTATTCATGTTGTTAATGCTCTTCTCTTACGTTGTCTCCCCTCTCCCCGTTGCAGGTAAGCAGCAGCACCAGAGCAGAGCGATGCAAAAGATGTGTCTAGCGGATGATCGTGAGCTTTGGAACCCTAGGTTTATCGGCAAAGAGATGTACTTACTGCTTCGTTTCGTCATTTGCGGTCGGTAAGACGGTTGGCTGCTGGTACGATTTATTTTCCCCATTCTCCGTGTGCTACCACCGTTCGTTCGGTGGGCAAATTGATAGGTTTTATTGCCATACACCCCTTTCAGCTGGTTACTCGCTCTCAAGATCAAGATCGCACATCATGACAGTATTGAGGAGGTGCATTCGATTTTATGGACTCGCTTCAACAAGAACGAAGAGAATGAGTGCAGTTTGCTTTTCCCCTTTGTCAACAAATTGTCGCTCAAACAGCTGACGATCGCTGACGAGCGGTTTCAATCGAATCGAGTTGTTTTATTGTCAGCCAACCCCGGTAGCGTAGTAAGTTGTTTTATGTGCATTTATTGCTTGAAAACAGATCGGCAGTTTGCAACATACTTAACACTTGTTCAGTGCGACTGTGGTATAAAACGCGAATCATGCTGCTGGATGCATAAAGAACTTCTCAACCGAGTTGTGCAGCATCCAATCCATCAGCGGTGGATCTCTTGAGATCGAACAATGCACACGGTTAGGAGACCGGTTTGGTCCTACACTCGCTGCGTGTGCGTCTGAAGTCCTTGAGAGAAAGAACATGTTGTTGTACAATCCGACAATGACGCTCCTTTAACAAGTCTTGCATTTTGTTTCTTTAACACGTCCTTCTACTCTCCAGTACAATGGAACCCCGGTAACTTGAGACGATGATGAGGTGTTCATCTCATACTTTCTGTGTGATACTGCTACTACTGCCCGGTGTTGATAATGCTCCTGAAGCTATGCTTTTATATTGCCATCGAGCCTCCAGCTCCACCAGTCAACTTGTTCGCGAACCTGTTCCGTGTGGGTTGTTATTATGCCTTTCTAATTACGTATCACATTACGCTTGTGCGTGTGATTCCTCCTTTGTGGTCAGTCGATGTGTTTTTCTCCTACCATTTATCGGAGACACAGGATCGCGATAGTGAGTGCTTGGTGGTTAGGGCAACAATCCGGCAGGAGTCTGTTCAGAACATGTTTCGAGAACGAACACAATGGACAACAGAGTGGATCGTAGCACAAGAATTTCATAGAATTTCAGATTTTTTCATAGCATCTATTATACATGCTGATAAATAGTGGACAGCCTCATAATGCTATACACACGGTAGTATTATTGTTACGCTAGATTTCTCAAGTATTTAAAGATGCTGTTTTACAATAAGCTTCACGCGAGATATGATCTAGAATTATGGCAAAAACATCTAGAACAATTTGGCGATTATTTATTTTTGTGTTATAATTTGAATTCATTTCGTAATCTTTTGTTCTATTATTGCTGATCTTCTAGATCACAAGTATCGGGTTTTTATTTGAAGTTAAGATAGGCGATATGTTTGTTAGAGAAATCGTGTTGTTCTTGGAATTAGACTATGTTTTTTCGCTTTTAATTTTAACTTATAGATACAATTGTGAATCTCAATCAATAGCCAAAAAGATCAATTTTTGTTATTCAATTGTGTGTTCATTCCTCCCTTTGGAAAATGAGGAACATCAATAGTGTAGATAATGTGTTGATATTTAAATTATATTACATGCATTACAGATATTAAATTTAGGCTTGAAAAAGACAATTGATAGTCAAGATTTTTCCGAGAAAGGTTCTTGAAGGCAATTTTGCATGACCGTTCATACACCACAGCTCTCATATCTGTTCAACGCACTTCAGTCCGAGTAAGGCATAAAATAAGATCGACTGCTATACTTTGCTGCAGCTCTTACTCTTCCTTCCTACCTAAAAAGGGAAGGATCATCCTCGCTCGCTCTGGAGTGGTAAGGCTTGGATACAGCCGGATGATGTCATTAATAAAATAATCCGTTTTCTCCTTGAGTTTCCTCATGCCGTTCCCGTGTGTTCCACACAATCAATCTCCATTCAGTGTTGCCAACACTTGAGTGTGCGAGCGAGAAAGAATTCCCTCCAAACTTAATGTGTCCATTGGAAGAACACACTACTACTTTACCGAACACGATTCACCGCCACCAGCGTCCCACAAAAATGGCAAACCTTTACCGCGGGAGCTCGGCTCCCTGTTGTTGCTAGTACGGCTCATTCGGGATGTGGAAAACAGGGATGGGAAAAGTGGACCTACCAAAGAAGAGCATGCGGCAGCAGCACCAGCAGCATCAGCATCGCAACAGCCAGCAAACAACAATTTGTGTCGTTCTTGTACGAACGGGATATGGTATGGTTGGCGGAGGTGTTGTGGAGTGGCTACAAAGTTGCAAATTGCGAAATCATGTTTGTGTGGTCCAAACGCGGAGAGAAAGAGACACCCCTAACCGGCATGAATTCGGGATAAAGTCGCCCGTGGGGGCTTCCTCTTCCAGAATTTCTACTGACGTGACGACGACGAGACTCGAAGATCAAGAGAGAAGAGACGGAGTAGTAGTACACCACCATACCATCATGAAGGTTGGACTCCCGAGGAGAGGAGGACGGGGTTTTGTCGGCGTATTCCCCTTCAAAGTGACATTGCTTGCAATTTGGTTCGAGATGATGGACTCCAATTGCAGCGGAATTGTATTCGCGCGTGCATTTGTTGCTTACTTCCTCCGGACTGCTCGTCAGTCAGCAATAAGACGATCATCAGCGAAACACAACTGCCTTAAGTGCGATGGGTGGAGGTTGGTTTCTTCGATGTGTTGACGCGCATTTATTTGATTTACTTTTTGTTCCGCGCGCACTGTTTGTGGGTTTGTTGCATTGCAGGTGGAATGTTGGGAGGATGTTAGCAACTGACTAGCTTAGCAAGACGTTTGCGGGATTGCACATGATATGCTGTGTAAGCCTTCCAGTGTAAGGGCATTCATTGGAGACAGCAATTTTCTTAGCACTTTGTACGTCACTGTGTTCCCTTTGAGGCATCATATATTTTTATCCATAATGATGTTTCATGTTTGATTTTGGCTTTTTTTCGATGGTTTTTCGGTTTTTTTCGGCCAATCGAAGTATGTTCTAGTTCATAGCATTTGCAAGTTTTGCAGCATATGCCAACACAATTAAGAACCCGGAAGGAGCTTTTGGAAGATACTCGGATAATTTTTTTAACGTGAGCTTACTTTCGAGAACAACTTTTTATCAAATCAACTGTCCGTGTCTAAACGGAATTTGGAATGACTTTCTGCTTCTTCCCCCCATTACAATTCAGCCATGAAAAAGGGATACTAACATTTCCTGAACTGTCTATCCACGGCCGGGCAATGCGGATTTGAAAGGAAATAAACGTTCTACACCATACAATTAGTCATTCCATCCGACCAAATCGGAACGCAGAAACACTTTCAAGTACCACCACCATTGTCATCGTCATCATCGTCAACGCCATTATCGATCGTTATTAACGCTGAGTTTTGTTTGCAAAGCGAGGGGGATGGGCGGATGGATAGGATAAAATGGCTAGGTGATAGTCGTATTCCCTATTACGGTGATAGTGGATGTTTGGCCAAGCAACAGTACGAGGGTGATTCGTTCATTTTAATTAAATAGCAGGTGGTAGCAGCGGGCATTGAAACATGTATGTTATTTGTCAGTGTGCATGATGAAATCGTTTCCAACACCAGCGCACCACCACACCAAGCACCACATTGTTATGACGCATTTGTTGTTTGCGAATTGGTTGAAATAGTGTTCTCCCTAAACCCTAAACACCGACTAGGTCGATCTATTTGGGCCTAATGTTCGTAAAGTCCGATGAGGTGGTAGATCTGTGCTATCACATATGAAAGCACAATTTAATAAGAAAGTGTTGAAGGCGTGTTTAATATATAACTCGACTCCCAATATTAAATAATGTCAATGCTCACAGAAACTCCTAAAGTAGTTCTCCATCACCATACGCGCTATACAAGTCAGAAGCAAATTATTTGGAACCAGAAAAAACACCTGACAGCAGGTGAACAATGATAGCTGAGTAGAGGTAATATCCAGGTGTTGGACGAGGTCATAGCGATCCGTGCGGAGGTTAGTTTTGTAGTGTTTTCATAATCAAAGCAAAGGTGTGTATGTGTAGCAAGCACTGACGTGTATATCCAAGTGTACTTAGGACGGGTTTGTCGGCGGTAGGAGAAATTAATATTTTACGCACCCTTCCACACACTTTAGGTGTTGTTCCGCTGGGATAGGATAATGGATGCAATTGTTGGTATGACCTTCGGAAAAAGAGCCACGTTGTTGCTGTAGAAGGTGTGTACCTATGTGTCACAGATACATCAGATACATTTCCGATAGGAAAAAGTTCCTGGAGCAGCTAACGAAAACATGTACTACGATCGATGCCCCAACATGCGTTGAGTGACGTCTATCCATCCTGCACATAAGGTGTTTAGTTCCTAAAAACACTATTTGAGACTTCGAAGCAGGTACGCAGGTTGCAATATTGTGCACGCGCTAGATGTAGCGATGATGCTTCTCGGAATAGTGGTTGATAACAGAAACCTGTCCGCGCAGAGTTACACGTTGCTAGAAACACGTGTTTTTGGAATCAGCTTCCTGATTGAGCGCTGCCTCGACGTGGAGGGAGGGAACTTCTGCATCACGTGTTACGCCGCAGTCACGCACGAAGGTGTTTTTTTACATATGATTGAATTAGTAGAATTTGCTTGGAATAAAGAGAAAATTTGTTGAGAATGACTTTAGAATGATTTTATAGCAAGCGAATTAAATGTTTCAGTTAACGCAGGCGACCCGAGCATATGCCAAACAAAATCTAGGTAATAAGTGTGGTTAGGTGGTCGGATCAGAAGACCCCCCCCCCCATCCAAGAGTCAGTTTCACCGTGAACCTCTTGTTCGCGGCTGGGGTAATGGAAAGAACTGCCGTTCTTGTTGAAGCAGCAAGTTCCGGCTCTCCTTCTCGATAGTGTGTGACTGTGTCTAGAGTAGAGTTACACCTTGCTGCTGGGCGAATGAGCGATTCGAAGCACAAAATCCCTCGTGGTTGCGTGTTTGCTGCTACTGCTGCTCCACACAACGATGGGGCGGCCCAGCTGTGTACGGTTGCTGAGAGTGCGCACTGTTGCCAAGTTTTCCCATTGGCAGAGCAATAACAACAACACCAGCAGAACCAGCGGCAGCACCAGCAGCAGGCCAGAGTAAGCCATGCGTTTTGCTTGCTTTGCTGTGTGTGGTGCTGCTGCTGGTGTAAAGGACGAGGAGGGGGTAGAGTGCTCTGGCGATGGTGCTCTTACCCCTTCCCGTTATCTCCTCCACTCCCCTGCAGCTCCTCACGTTGGTTCACCTCATTTAACGAGTGCGTACGAACGTGCGGTGTGGTGGGGATTCCTGTGTGTGGCTCTGTGTGTAGCTTTGCGTGTAGTGTGTGCATGGTTCGCTTCGGCATTGTGTGTATTTCGCAAACAGGAAAGAGACACAACACCGCCGCGCGCGCATTTCACAAGCAACTCCGTGTGTAGATGCGCTGTTGCCAAACTTGGTCGCGCGCGCTGTTGTGTGTTGTCGGCGGTGGGTTGGCTGGTTGGATGTTTTTGTGGATGATGTGGAGAGACGACTGTTGCTGTTGTTGTTGTTCGCCCGTGCGCACGGGTGTGACTGCGATGGAGTATGATGGGGTATTCACGTCCTGCTTGCACTACTGGCAGTCGTGAAAAGCATACGAGCGGGGGGAGAATGGTGTGTACCGTTGAAATAGCGCGCGCGATCGCGTTCTGTTTGTTTTGTCCGTGGTGTGTGGAGGATGCGTCTTCTTTCTGCTTGGTTTCTACGCCGCCGTATATGTGTCGTCCACTGGATGAAAGGAGAGGATTTGTGCTTTCTGTCTTTTCTTCGGAGGATCTGCTTCAGTCGATCGGGGCGCTATACACTACCTACGGCACAGGGATGGGAAAATGTTACAACTACTCACTATACCTCTCTCTCTGTCTCTCTCTTTCTCTCTGTCTATCACACACACACGCTTCTTATTCTTGAGCATATGCGGCGATCGTTACGTAGACGCATCGATTCTTCGTCCGCTCGTCGCGTTTCCAATGGTTAGCTAGGGGTTGTTTTCTTCATTCCCTGAGCTGTACCGAGTCGATGATGGCGATCTTCTTCACCGTCGCAGCGTCACGTAGCGTCTTTCGGTTTGTGTGTGTGTGTGAGGTGTGGGACTCTCTTCTACTACTACACCCCGCTCTGCTGAGATGATAATGGGGATTATATGATGGACGGGAGCGAAAGAATGAAAGCAGACGGTGACTGGGCTGCGAATGCCTGATCCGCAAAAGCAGGATGGAGGTCGGCAACGGTGTTCTACGAAACGAAGAGAGCGGATGAAATAATAAATAAATAGAAGAATAAAAATCACCGACATTGAACCCCGTGGGGGCCACGTGAGACGAAGAGGAGAAACGATGAGACTACTATGAGACGGGGACGACGCTGATGATGATGATGATGATGACGTTGTGTTTTGTTGTTGTGTGGAAAAAGATCTAGGGAAAAGGCAGAGAGTGAGACGCAGCGCAGGGTAGGTTATTGTCGGATCTAATGAGCCAATTATATTTATGCGAGGAAATCTCGTTTATTTTCTTTTTTCGCGTTACTGCGGCATGTTTTTTTCGCGTCGTCTCATCTCATCATCATCTCCGCTGGTTTGGTACACAGCCGTGTCTCCTCTGACTGAGCAAACGGGGTGGGACGCGCAATGGATCAGTCGCACCGAGATGGTTTTGTGTAGCTCGAGAAACTGCTACAGTGCCAGTACGAAAAGAAAGAACGTTTTATCTGTCTAGTGTAATATGAAAAATTGCAAGCTTTTTGTGGTTTGTCGTCCTTTTTTGGCTGAGCTAGGTTTTCAGCTATGGATCAATGAACAAAATGAAACACTGATCTTGTATGATGCGAGAAATTCATATTCTTGAACGGTTGACAATGTTTTTAAAAACAAACGAACGACAAATTCGTTGCTGGGAATGCAACAATACATTTACAGGAACAATACATTTACAAACCTTCCTTTGGAAGCTAACGTTTGCAGCAAAATAAGTGGAATTTTGTGACAATATGTTCGTATTTCTGAATCAAAGAACATATTTTTAATTTCTCCCTTTTGTGTTGCCAGTAAACGCGCATTTTGCGCCAACCCTCTCCCACACACCAATCCAAGCCGATGGCGACGATTGCGCTTTATCGAATAAGCCAGCTAGACGCAGCAAAATAATCGCTGCGTGTGCGTGTTGTTTTGTTTTGCGTTGCAAAATTGCTAACAATTAATTTTATTGAGTGTGCGTCACTGACAACACTCCCAGACGACCACCGGATCGGGCCTGGGTGGCTGGTTGGCCGTAGAGATAAAATCACGCTTACCCTCCGCTCTGTTTATCGCTGGGAAGATCAGCCCGCTCATCACCATCATCACCACCTCCTCGGACTTCCCAGCAAACCATGCGTGTGTGTAAATCAGCACGTGTGTGGCTCATGATTGTTTATTGAATTAGGAAAAATATTTTCAATACTGTAGCTGACGTTGCTTGAAGACGCCAATGTGTCTTCTCTGAAAGAAGAGAACTCTTGGTAACATCTGTCAGAAATATTATCAACGGATAATGGGTTTCTTGAGTATGCGAGCCATGATGCTAGATGTTTTGTAGCAGATTTTAAAAGAGAGAGAGAGAGAGTTCACTCCGGGTTTCACGCGATACAAATCGCAGCATGGTTTCACTGTGTGTGCGAAGTTGTGATTGCTTGAGATCATTTCTGATGTTTGCGTTGATCGTACATGAATCTCCACAATGTTAGCGCATTAGACTGAAAAGCGAATTCGACGTTTGCTTACCTTATCTGGAACATATTCTCATTGCCCAATGGGTGTGAGAATAAGACGCGATCCAAACGCAAGTGTTCTGTTCCTTATCCGATTCTATATCTGGACAGGATGATGACGAGAGCATCGTCGGTGTACAGCAACATATCGGTTGTAAATTACACGGCAGCAATGTTACCTGTAGCTTTTCTTTCAACGTTCTGTTTGTGTATGTGATCCTCTTGAGTTTTTTTTTGCTTTACAACATTGATCTTCTTTCTTTGGTGTGGGGGCGGTCAAGTGCATGGTGATGGTTTTTGCCACAACGACTCAGATCGATTGCAAGACGTGACTTGGCAATACTGCGATCGTGGTATCCGCGGTAGACGAGTCGATGTATTTCCACGCTTAGAATCAACCTCTTTTGATCGAACTGTCGCACGGCCGCCTTCCACCTTTTTTGTGTTTTTGTTAGATAACGTAGCAAAAAAGTTTGTTCTTCAGGCGCACGAGCAATATTGTTCAGATCATTTTGACTTTGTTCAGTTCATTACTGTTTTTCATTCTCATGCTTAAACCATTCTTATTGAAATTTCACTCTCGGAAGTAATAATCATCATCACGTACTATGGAAAAAAACATTTCCCCATCTCGACCAAGAAAGACAACACACATTGTATTACATTTTAACCGAACAAGAAAACTTCATCCTCTTGATTCGGTGCCAAAACGGAACAAACGTATCTTGCACACGTACCTATTAAAGCAGGCAATGTGGTTTTACGATTTTATCAAGTTGTGTGTGTTTTGCTTCAAGATTTGTGCGCTCGAATTTTATGTATCATTTTGTATATATTTTTTCGCTATGCAGATTCTATTCGCTGCACTTGTTTGGCGAAAAGAAAATTATTAATTTATTTTTGACCCGCGTGATAGCAATGCCAAGAGTATTTGAAGTAAAAGGATTTTTCATCAAATAAAAAGAATCATACAGCGGAAACGGAGTCGATGCCCAGGGTTTTAGTACTGGTGCAAGTATTAGTGGTGCTTTTTCATGTTATCTGCACACGCATACTCGTACAAAAAGGTTGCTATGCGTACCTAAACAAGATCGGACATAAATGTGGCGTGTTGTCCTGTGTCACGTGCGTCCACATTTGCTATGTTAGTTCTATTTCTGCTGCATGTTTCATACATTCTCTTACTGAACCCCAATGCTCATACTTCTCGTGTTTTGAACGGTCGCTGTCGGATAAAATCAACGGACTTTATCCAATGATTTTATTAGGAACTACGAACATTGTTTATTCCCTAATTGTAGAAAAGAATTTTGCGCGTGAGTTCAAATTTGTTGTAGACTGTCTTTGAAGATACCGCCATGAAAAGAACGTGTAGCGAATCATTGCTCCTGAAATATTCCTTTCGTGTGTGTATTTTTGTTACATATATCGTGCATTCGTCGTACATGAAGTGGATGATCTTTTTTGCTCCGTCGATTATTTTTAGTCCCACTCGGCGGCGTCTGTCTGTTTTAGAGGGTACGGCGTCAAGAAAAGATGATTTGCCAGTCGTCAAGGCTTCTCAGGGGAGCAGCAGTTAAAAAAAGAGACGAAAACACGTTATGCTATTACGCGACTTATTTTTACTATGGTCTTACGATCCGAGTGAAGGACATGCACACATGAGACATCATGACACGCCAGGGGGAGGGAATGACTATGGTTTGGTGTTTTGAATGAAGAATTTGACAGTGGATAAATGACAGTTGAACATTGATTGTTGTTGATAGCTTTGTCTCTATCGTTCGCGTCAATGGCTGATAATATAGTTGATTTGTTTGGAAAAATTGTTCCTGCAGCCTTATTATCACTTAGCTATGTAATATTGGCGATAACTTCGTATAAATGTTGGTAAACTTACATATTGTTTAACCGATTGCTACATATGAAAAAAAAAGAAAGTGAATATAATTGGGGTTCTACATCTCTGAAACGCGCGCAGGGTCTACCACCACAGATCGTAGGTTCGAATCTCAACTGGATCGTTCGTCCCTATACGTACACAGGCCTGACTATCCAGATTCCGGGTGATAATTAAGTCAATGAAATGACTATAATGTACCTATAATGTCTATAATGTACCTATTTTGGGTATATGTTTCCAATGAATTTATTTCAACCAAATTTGTACAAAATATTGTAATATATTTCATAAATGATCAATGATAAATTAGATACACCAGTCCTATGTTAACTAGGTGTAGTTTTGGAAGTTTCTTTTTAGTAATGCTTTTCATTTAAATAGAAACAAAACATGTATTTAAAATGGAGGAAAAGTCTTACATGGTAAACTTAGAAATGTTTTATAGCAACGTGATAAGTTTTTTTTTATTTGAAACTTTGTAACATTAAACGGATTACATTTGTACTACCACTATTACAGCCAGACAAAGAGAAATTTTCTCTATTGTTCAATCCATTTGACTTATGTTGCCCTTCACATAGTGGAAGGAAAGGATCCGATTACGGAATCCAATTCTGTCGCGGAAAGAACAGATGTTCTATTCAA
The DNA here is from genome assembly GCA_000349145.1 of Anopheles dirus. Taxonomy (NCBI): domain Eukaryota; kingdom Metazoa; phylum Arthropoda; class Insecta; order Diptera; family Culicidae; genus Anopheles; species Anopheles dirus. The sequence continues at coordinate 2,660,978 of KB672869.1, read as the reverse complement.
GATCTGCACGACTTTTATTACCATTTTTCTCTCTTACAATTCGACCTGTGTGTCGCCAAGATTCGCTCTTTTCGCGACGTCTGGGGGTTTAGCTAGGTTGTGCATGTTTGCAACATATTGCAGTAATTTCCAATACACAGCTGGTTTCATGTTTCGAGCACAATAGATTATCCTAATGAATGTTGCGTAATGCCAGCGCATTGTGTTGTGAATGCGTGGTATTAGGTTCTTCATTGTGTATGCATAGGCTCTAAAGTTTAGAGGAATGAATTCTGACCTGCTGTAGTCCCATTCTTTCATGTTGAAGTCTTCTAGAACTCTCTGGTGCGCCGCCATAAACGTATGCGTAATTCAATTACGCGGTAGGAAAAAGGAGGTAGGCAGCTGCAGACGTGTTGTTTAGCTGGCCGAAGGGAACGCATGTGTGTGCTTGTATATGTTGACATAGCAACACGTTTCGAGTGGTAATTATGGACTCCAGAGCATAGTTCTTTGCAATTTCTTCACAAAAGTCCTACCGTTTGCCAAATGAATGCTTACATTGGACCTACGTGTATATTTTTTTCTTCCATTCATATATTTTTGCTTAAGCCCTGCCAATGCTAGTGATTATAATATCGTATTACTTTCAGTTGTAGCACATTGTCTAGCACTTACGGTCAAATGGACCGAATACTCCTTTGGTGCAAATCATGGTGTCAATTGACACCTAGAAGGCTATTTTTGGCAATTGTTGACCGATTGAGCTGAAATTTTCACCAGTTGTGCGCAAACTATTCTAGTTTTATAATCCGTCGAGTTTGTGACCCTACCCCCTCCCGTTTGCTCCCCAGCCCCCCTCAAGTAAAAATCCGCCGGCGCCAAAATTTTAAAAACCTTGAAAACTATACGTAAAAATTTTTGGAGCCCAAATTCCATTAAATGGCATATAGGGGCAGTAGTTCAAGATCTACAGTAAAAGTTTCAGAATTTTCCGATCAAAATTGTGGAAATGGGATCACTTTGAATATCCGCTCCCGCTGTCTTTTCATAGAGAAAATCACGTGTCAATTACAGAAGCTATGAAAAATCGTGTAGACCGAATAAAAAGTGTTTTTCTGTATAAATAATACACAATTTTATCAATTATGAGTTGGAAAAGCATAATGCACAATAAAAACGTAATTTGAATACCGAATGCCACGAATTATAAGCAAAAAACTCGTTTTTTCGATTTTTCTTCTTCTTCTTCTTCTTCTTTTTTGAGGTATAAAGTTAAGCCAATCGTACAATTTTGATCGGAAAATTCTGAAATTTTTATTTTAGGTCCTGGACTACTGCCCCTATATGCCATTTAATGGAATTTGGGCTCCAAAAATTTTTACGTATAGTTTTCAAGGTTTTTAAAATTTTGGCGCCGGCGGATTTTTACTTGAGGGGGGCTGGGGAGCAAACGGGAGGGGGTAGGGTCACAAACTCGACGGATTATAAAACTAGAATAGTTTGCGCACAACTGGTGAAAATTTCAGCCCAATCGGTCAACAATTGCCAAAAATAGCCTTCTAGGTGTCAATTGACACCATGATTTGCACGAAAGGAGTAACAAGTTGTATCTCAGAAATTTACGGATTTTAAAATTTTTAAAAATTCTTTAAAAAAACTTTCTGAAAATATAAGACTTTAGGCGAAAACCGTTTGTCAATATCTCTATCCGTTTTCGAGTTATAGAAGCTCAAAGTTGCAAAAGTGTCAATTGACACCAGATTTGTCCGTTAGTGCTAGAGATGGCTGTAATTTTAACTAATGCGCTATTCATCTTCCATTTCTTCTAGGTGTGTATGGCGTTGATGTTAAGGATGCAATTTTGTTATATCTTCTACATGTGTTGTGTAAGTTCGAACGTTTCTTTCTTTTGGTGAAATACAGGGTTTACCACAGCCTCTGACACATACTGCACACTTTTTGAAACAAGCGGCATACTCACTTCGAAGCCACCGCGATGTGTCAACACACCGCGGCTTCGAAGTGAGTATGCCGCTTGTTTCAAAAAGTGTGCAGTATGTGTCAGCGGCTGTGGTAAACCCTGTAAGGATGCATTTATCAAATGGAATATGACTAGAATGAATGATGTCGTAACGAATATGTTATGGAAGCCATTGCTACATTCAAAGGAACGACTGATTGTATACAGTATTTCATTTGTATCAGTGTTAAGCTAGATGTGGAATCATTCCATCAACTTTGTTAGCTGGCAGAAATTATGTACTGATTCCAGTAAGTCAGAGTCTAATCGAAGTTGATATCTTAGAGATTTGTTATTTTAGAATCTAATTAGGTTAGTTAAAGCAATCGTCATGTGTAGAGGCTCCAATTATTAGGAATTATTATGTTCTTCACTAGCATCCTGATCCTTTGGTTCGATTATTGATTAAAGTATCAGGTGATGGACATTCTAGTTCTATTCCATATTCCAGACATGATATACTACTTTTCATATCTCATGGGACAGATGCTTCGTAACGTTGAGCTGGTCGTTTGACGCTGAGCTCAGCGGACGTTGAGTTAGTCCCGAAAAAATGTAAACCGTGTATTTCAACACGTAGCCTTCATGTGTTGAATATGACACGTTTGAACAGTAACAATTGCTTGTTCAGGATCATTTATTAAATTATTATTTGATCAAGTTTTGATCAGCTTTTTCAAGATTTGTTCTAAAATGGAAAGCACAAAATTTGAGGGTAGAGTTAAAAATACCACTGAAACACATTGTTCCAGTTTCAGCGTATAACCAGGGCCACCGTGTTGAACACGATTGTGTGTTTCTTGCTTTAACTTTTCTCCGTTGTGTGAGATCGCGTTGTGATCATGACTCACACACACACCACTACTACCACTGCATACACACACAGAAAAAACGGTCTCGTTTTGGATGGCACACCAGCTGTTCCGTGGAGATCACTGACCTTTTTCTAGTGGCAGGCACCTTTCGTACGGTTGCTCTCTATTCGAAGTTTTGTTATTCTTTTTTAGTCTTTCGCTATTGCTATTCCGGTCCGGTAGGAGAGAGGAACTCCACCTTTCTCCGTGAACCACCCCCCCTCCCCCTATTTTCGAAACACATTCCGGCTCTCGGTGGACTCCTATTTCGTGGTTTTCAAATTTCCCTCCAAATCGAGGTTCCTCTGGTCCAGATTGTTGCAATAAAACATCCAAATAAAATTGAGCGCTTGCTCTCGTTTTGTTACTATCTCTGTTTGACCCCCGGCTTTCAAAAGGCTCTTGTTGTTGCGCCAAAGTGTGTAATGGCGTGATCTTGTTGCTACTACGACTACTTCAGTAAAACCTGCTTCCTTATCTGTTATTTCGTGTTCGACCGTCATATTTTTGGCGCTCTGTGTTGCTGCTGCTGCTGTTTCCACCGTTTGGTATTCGATGGAGCGAGAAACAGTGCGTTCCAAAATACGATCGAACGGTCAGCGGTTTTCCGCTTCGCAACCGGCTGGCCGCCCATCGCGTGGTGCTTTCGGAATGGCCGAGAGATCGATTGGTTTAAACGCGCAAAATCGATGCATTCGTCGGTTGGTTGGTTGGTTGTTCCGAAAATAGGCTACTTTTGCCGAGTCGCCGGCAGCAGCATGTGAATCTTGACCAAACCGGTGTGGCCCGGTCTGCTGTGTGTGTGTGTTATGTGTGTGTGCGCGCGAACTAGCGTCTTGTATCGCTCGTGCATTTCGTGGATTACGCAATCACCGATCTATGGTAGACGGGTTGGCTGAGCTGATTTTCTTCGATTTTGCATGCCATCCACGATCGCGTTACGAGTCTTAGCACAACTATCTCAGTGGACAAAAAAGGGCTTGGAGGGGTTTGCTTTACTCCGCAGAAAAATGTATCCACAAATTTCGTGGAATCAAAGTGCTTCTTAGTGTAGTTTAGGTGTATCCGCGTTATACTTAGTAATAAGAATCAAGATGCTACTGATCTTATCGCTCCTTTTATCACTACATTACGTGAGCAAAAATAGTAATCATGTGTATATCTAATAGGAGTGCATGAACAATCCGAATAATTATTCTGAATCTGCATCTGTAATGTTTCATATCAAACTGCATGATTTATGTATCTTCGCAGATGAAGATTACACATGATTTGAAGATTTAAGATTCATGATCCAATGAAGCATATAGACGTACTGTGTGCGGACCTAAAAGAGATATATAATATAGAGCAATAAAAAAATAGAGAGAGAGAGAAAGAGAGAGAGAGAGAGAGAGAGAGAGAGAGAGAGAGAGAGAGAGAGAGAGAGAGAGAGAGAGAGAGAGAGAGAGAGAGAGAGAGAGAGAGAGAGAGAGAGAGAGAGAGAGAGATGGAAAGAGTGAGAGAGAGACCAATTTCTATTGACGAATCATTGAAGATTTATGAATTACTTAAAAATCTCATTCGTTGATGTATCTTTGGCTATTGCAGCATCTCCTATGCATTTTTGGAGAGTTTTCATATCGTTCTGTCAGGTGCAATAACTTTTCAAGGTCTCGGATTACTTTTTCTGGCGATTCTTGACTTAATTTATTTCGTAGAGAGATACACAGATGACCGATCTTTCTTGCATATTCTAATATTCAAACCGGAAGACCGATCCCGGTACCATCGAACCTGCGTCTGCTAGTTAATAAATTATTAAACATTTAGAAATGCTTAAAAAAAATTGAATATAATTCGATGTTGATTCTTGATGTTCTAAGAATCTTCAGAGAATCATAAAAATGTGGGTCAGTATCATGATATCAATCATTATCCGAATGACTACACTGAGGGTATCATATAACTCTCGAATGGGTAATAAACTACATCAACAAATTGGTAAAGTTTATTGCACATTTAATTTACATTACATAATAAAACATAATGTATACACCACTATCACATTTGTAAAGGGAACTAAATCAAATAGTAGATGGGCGCAATTGTGAATGGATGGATTCATGTTTCATGTTTATTTGTGTTTGCTCAAATCTTCGTTTGGGCGCAATATTAAAGATATTTTATAGGAAAAATGTCACTTTTAAAAATACTATTGCGTTTCATGTACATGTTTATGAATGTCTGTGAAATAATGTCTGCTTCTGTTAGTCGTAGTACTATCGTCGGACTTTAAACACTCCATGTGTACACCGATCTTCGATCCGTGCAAAGTGATCCTCTTTTGTTGAGAGACGGGGAGGATGATGATGCCGTTGTTATTGCCGTCTACCACCGTCCCTCCGCGCCTTATCGGCGCAGCCACCACCTTCGTCATCAACCAACAATATCACCTCCCACCGCCACCTTTCTTTTGCTGTTAGTTGGTGTTCATATTAGCATAATTAAACATACGTTGCCTCTTCTCTCCAACGTCATATGTGCGCGCTGCGACGCGCGTGCACGCTGCGGCGCGCGGTCACTGAACCCTGTACGAACTTGTTTTATTTATTTTTTCCTCTTTGTACACCTTCAGACTGTGGTGCTGCTGCTGCTGCCCTCCTTGTGGCTGACGGTTGTCTCTTCCGCTCCGTCATTGTTCCTCCTGCGCCAGTTTGAAAGCACCTGAGAGTGTGCGTGCGTTCGTGCGTGCGGGAGTGTATAGTGCTTTTTCTCTATTGCTCCCATGCCCATGTTTCGTGATGCTTTCTTTCTTTCCTTCTTTCTTCATTTCGTCTACTTTCTTTCGGTCTATATTTTTCGCATTAAGCGTTTTTTTTTTCTTCTGTTTCGTATCCGTCTGCTTTTATGCCTTTCTTCTCCTTTCCCTTCACACGATTCACACATTTCACCACCACCAGTCGGGGGGAAGTATTATAATTTGAATGATCGCTTGGCGCTGTCTGTCTTGTGAAGTGCATGGGCTTGGTTGCGTATAGTGGTAAAGCCCAGCTGTGTGTATGCGTGTTTGATTTTTATTGTTTTCTTTTCTACTGGCCCCATTTGGAAGAGTGGTGCTGGCGCGTTTATAACTATCGCCGAAAGCAGGTCTTCAATCCATTTGTTGGCCACAAAACGACACACAAATACACAGGAATACTATTGCCATGATGGGGGTCACAAGGCATAACAACATCAGCGTTGTTGTGTGGTGTGGTGTGTTGTGTCGGCGGACTTGAATTATCTCTCGTTTCGACCCATATGCAACCGTTCGATCGCTATCTTTTTCGCTCCCACACGATTGTTTGATCATCCATTTGGTTTTGGTGGGATTTTGCATGGGTTTGAGGATACGTGTGACGTGTTTTTTACTTCTTCTTCCCGACACACTACAAACATATATTTTTATGTCGAGTGAATGCAATAAAACGGCACGCGCTAATAAACAACGGCCTGTGGGTTGCGAAATATGTTTACAATAATTTGTTTGCTTCCTCGTCCACCATTATATGGGGTAAGCAAATGTGTTGTTTTTTTTATTTGAAGGAGGCGAAACGTCTTTCTTGTTTCCTATGAAAACAAGATGGCCAATCGGTGTATCAGTTTTATCCTACTAAGTTGATTATATTACCATCAAGATCGATAGAAGATAGTTGTGGAAAATAATTTCGATTTTTTAAAGTGACAATAAATCAGTCCCGTAGCAAAAACATGTAATTAATAAGAATGAAATACGATGAACATTTTCTGTGGGCACCGCTTACAAAAAAAAGTAGATTAAATAGTTCTGAACGGCAAGAAGCTGTGCGCTTTAATAATTAAGAAGAGAATAATTTTCAAATAAACAAAAATCTCAAACAAATAGACAGAATTTTTTGATTTTTTTCTGTTTAAGAAAACAGTGCAACTAAAAAAGCGAAATCAACTTGTAGACAGGAAATGCATTTTCCTTCTTTACAGAATTAGTAACGATTTGGTTTCATTGTTGGCTACATATTTTATTTATTTCAGGACTCTTTCCCTTCGTTCCATTATACATGAACGCTTACTTGATTATGCCTGAATTATGCTCTGAGACGAATGTAAATTGTGCCCACGAACGACACCAGACGACGACAGCCAACGACGAAGATGTGGCGGTGGTAGTTTGCATTCATTCATGTAGCACGAATATTTCATGCGAAACTTACGCGACAAAAATCCTACAGCCGAGAGAGCGTGCGCTGCTGGTTTACGCAGTTTCAATGTAAAGAAAGCGCAATACACACACCCAGAGTCCCTCCACTTCCAGCGAGTTCAGTCCTATTACGCCGCGTGGGATGGTTGGTGGCGCAACAAATCAAAACATTTAACTGTCCCCCACCGCTGCGACGTCGGTCCTCCGTGAGATAACGTGTGCTCTACCCACGCTGCTGTTCGATTTTACACCACGAAGGGTTCGATATGAGCACAAATATACTAGCGGGCGACGAATTGAAATGACAAGTAGGCGCTGCTTGTATGCTTCTTGTGGGTCGCACGTTTCACTTTGCACACCTTCAAGTGCTGTTTCCCTCCAGACAGTCATAAAAAGGTGTTAAAAACAGGAAGCCTACGTGTTCCTTGTCTAATGATGATGACAATGCATTGCGAAAAATATGTTTTATTTGATCCTTTTCTATGATTATGTTTGGTTAGCATAACGCATATGGTTGTGACAGGCATAACAAAGATATTCACAGCACAGTATCTCAAAAGGCTTTTCTAGGAAATTGCTTGAGTCTATGTGAGGTATATGTGTATGACGTTTTTCTCGTGGATGCGCTGCGATCGTTTGTTTACCTACCATCATCATTTCATCATCGTGTCTCGTCCATTCACCTTATATTGGCCGGGCCTATCATGGTCCGTTGGTGGTCAAACAGAAAACGGAGGGAAATCTACCGGGCAAGGTTGTTGCTGCCACAGACCATTGGATGTTTGTTTGTGCTTGTGCTGCTGTGGCCGTCGTTGTTGTCGGTGCTGGTCCGCCGCACGATTTCAAACGTTTCGAGACTTTCGGTGCAATCGTCGGACCATCTCTTCTACCGTCCACTTCTCCGGTCAGTGGTTGTTTGTTTGTTTCCCACCCAACGAATCATTTCTGAAGGTAAAGTCAAGGTGTGAAGCTGACCAGTACGCCTGCTATGATGGCTTTTAATTTATGCTCGACTGTCAACGAAAAATCCTTCACCAACAGCGAAAGTTTCGTCTGGTTCAAGACGTTTCATTCGGTAAAGGACGAATCTCTCGCAGCCGCCTTGCAATTGTAGAGATTCGCTGGGGGTTTAATTGTGCTGCATGTGTTTCTGTGGTCAAAATTGTGCTAAGTAATTGCTTCCATAGTAAAAACCTATATTCACGCACTTTACTCATAAAATCCGCTAAAATGGAGGGCGATGTTCACCTGATTTCGGATGGTTATGAGTGAATCTAAACAGCGTCAATGTATTTTAAGAGCATTGATTTACAAAAGTAATACGTTTGTATTTGTTAGTTTTTTTTTGTATATCGAATGATTGATTGAACTTTCATTGATAAATAAGAAAAAAGGTTTTTAACAAGGGAGACAATAAAGACTATTGTTTTTTTCTTTCTAAATATTTGCTTTTTGTGTTTGTATTATTTCTAATATAATAATATATATTACGAAATGTATTTTAAATAACAAAATATTTTTTATGTTGTGAAATAAATCAACAATATCACGATCAGTCAATATCTCGAGCAATTTACTGCTAGAGGAGAAACAAATCTACCATGAATATTACATTTGTCCCATTTCGATCAATCCTGGGCTCCTGGGAAATATGGTGGGCTCGGTGTGGTTGTGCGTAGAACTTTCGCACATTTAGTTTCACATTATAATTGACGACTAATCTTTCCGTTGGCGAATACATTAGCGCGCGCTCCGCATTAAAGACAGCGCAGGTTGACGCGTCAATACTCAGACCACAGCAAGTGGCGCGCCAGACCTACCCTTCGGTGAAGGAAAGAGGATTGCCTACAGAACTGGTTTTACTAATGAGTATAATTTGCATAGAAAGTTTAGGTCAATTCCTCACATATGAGAGTCAACTTTTTTGCGCGTTTTTTGAAATCTAGCTTGTCGATTCCCTTTCTTTATTTCCCGGGGCAATGATTTCCAGAGTATTCCAATGGTGGTACATATAAGGCATGTTTTGATTGGCTATGGTAGATATATTATTTTGGGTCGGAATAATTTCTTCATAATGATTTTGTCAATTTCTTTGCTGAAAAGATGTGTGTAATTTTACGCACTTCGTCTAAGACAATAAGTTTTGTTCGATATGGAATGTATGTCGCTTCTCATTCTGGTGTAAAGTTGGTGTCGACAGAAAGACATGTACCGTATCTCTTTATCTAGCCATTGTTTTGTACAATCCCGATCCCGATTTGTCGGGATTTTTTTCTGTAATTTGATTCCAGATGATTTTTTGAGACGTGAGGTGCTGTGCGGAATGATTCAAGAGCGTACTGTACTAGAGCGTACAGTGAGTTCGTAAATGGGATATCGTTAAAGTTGATTGAATGGATCATTATTTTTATAATTTCATTTTTCATTTTTGTTTATGTTTGTTTGTACGGAAACCCTAGAAATATTTGGAAACGTCTTTTATATCCAGAATATAACTGCTGGTCTGGTCATACTCTGGATACATAAGACAACAACAACACATTTATTCGGATTGTAGAAGCATTCCCTGAAGGGTATTGTTAACGCGCATGACCATAGGGATTACCCACTGTGATAGTTGGCTGGGTAGTAGAGAGCAACGTCACTAACAAATGGAGAAAGAAGAAGACTTAACAACAACCAACACGTGCGATCCGAGGAGCGAAAAATAAAACAGTGCAAAGCAAATTAAATATTCCGATTTCACCAGAACGGTGAAGAAAAACCACAAATCCGAACCAGCTCATCCGCTACAACATTTGGTCCTTCGAACCGGATTTGTGGATATATCCAAATCGGAGAAGTTTAATTACTCATAACCGTCACAACACGGTTCACGTTACGCGTAAGCGCTGTGAGAACGATCAGCTTATTCTGCACTTTATTTTAGTTCCCGCAACTCGGAAGGAAGCGATCGAAGGATGTCTACCGATGCAAGGAAAACGGTGGTTAAGAAGGCTCAAGCACGAGTGGCTACGCTTCGTGCACGCTCGCAAATCC
>KB672869.1:2595292-2649136 GCA_000349145.1 Anopheles dirus | reverse complement strand
TGTTAACGCGCATGACCATAGGGATTACCCACTGTGATAGTTGGCTGGGTAGTAGAGAGCAACGTCACTAACAAATGGAGAAAGAAGAAGACTTAACAACAACCAACACGTGCGATCCGAGGAGCGAAAAATAAAACAGTGCAAAGCAAATTAAATATTCCGATTTCACCAGAACGGTGAAGAAAAACCACAAATCCGAACCAGCTCATCCGCTACAACAGGTATGAATGATCAAACTAGGTTAATTTTTAGACGTTTGATGTCTGTTAGAAAGCAAGCGTGTCTATTTTATGTATTATAAATATCAATTTTTGAGTTTTTATTCAAAAGAGCTATTTTTTATTTGTAAGTATGACGACCATAGTGGCCGTATTGCCAGTGCCTAAGCACACAGACCGACATTGTTGTTCTCAGGGCATTTATTTCCTGTAGTTTGGCCTTATCCCGGGCTTACTCGGTTACAAATGATCTATTTCAACAACAAATAAATGAGTATGTGTTTCTGTTGATTTTTCGTTGTGATTGTGATTGTGGTGATATCATTTTTTCAGTTTTAATCCTTGAAATTATGGTAAACATTTTTTCATGGAATTGTTTTTTTTTACCAGGTGCTTGTTGAAATACATATCGAGATTTTATTGACATCTGAAATTGATGTTTTATTCCTTGTACGCTGTAAGCTCTTTTATTTTCTTGCGGGGAAGGTTTGCTAGCGAGGTTTTGTTTCATTACAATAGTTTAATGAATTATTATACCATAAGGAAGATGCTATTGTGATGTATTTTTGATTAACTTTAGAACGCTTTTCCACAATTTTGTACATATAACCCCTGGGAATCATACGGCCACCCGTAAGAAGTTCTTAACACAACAAATGATCGTTGAAAATCTTTAATTTACATTGTACAATTTTGTTATAATTTTATTTTATTACATTTCATCTTCCATTTCTTCCATTTCTTCGTTTGTCCATATTTATTCAGCATTCATATAAACACTTTTGAAACGCTTTGTTGATTTGTTAGTTGCTGTTCTGGCTGTTGACCATCATTGACAAGAGCGTGTTTCGAATGCAGCGCGAATTTTCATGTCAGTTGTCAACACGCTTCAAATTTATGGCCCAGAAACATAATAAAGGTCAATAATAACAATTAAAGGAAGGAAGCTTTATATTGCTGTATATATGTGAACGTTCTCGTTTATTGGATGAATTCCAACAGATGATATGAGTGTGATACTGAAGCTGTGTAAAGTTTCGGACGAGAATATCCATTTCAACACGATCGATTTGCTTTCTCGATGCGATGGCATGGACACACGCTTAGGTCGTCGTTTTTGCGTTATCGTAATCAAAGGAAAGGGATTAATTTCAGCGCACGATGTTTCGTTGTGAAAAATATAGACCTATTGTGCATTGTTCTATGTGAAGCTACATTGTTTAAGGTAGCCAAAGCGCATTCATTTTAATGTACAAGTTACGCCTTTGTATCTTGTATTGGTTTTTCTCGTGTATTCCGATGTTACTTCGATGATAATACATTCGCTTCTGTAAGTTCGGACTCATTTAGTGATACGTCGTACAAGAACAACGTGTTTTGTCATTAGCTAGCTTTCGGGAGGAGATGTGGGATCGTCATTGCTGCAGGAAACATGAAATGATGTTCGGTTTTGTTCTAGGGAATGCGAAGAATGAACAAAAAGCCGTCATTCATTTTAATTTTTCTTGCCTCCCCGCGGTTGACCAACCTGGACTTTCGTTTGGCCCGATTCTTTGTTCATCTCCCCTCCCGAGGGACGATGGTCGTAGTACTTGGTTGCTCGGTGGGTCTCTTCATGTTCCTTGGTGTGTTGTAAGAACGGCTCGGTTGAAATACGTGTCCGTCTTCGTTTCGCTTTTCACGGCTGGTGTTTCTTGCGGAGAAGTCGTGTTTCCGGTAAAATAAGTTTCCGGATTGTCTTCCTGCGAGTGGACGTCTGGACGATCTCCTCACCACATTATATGTTTTCAAGACGTTAGTCTCTTTGGAGCATTGCGCTCGGCACAGAAGGCTGTCTTGTGCAAACGGTCCTTCGCTCCTTCGACTTGCTTTTGACGCACCAGGACGTTCATTCTGCGACTGCTCGGCCATTAGTCTGGTAGGAAGCCTTCGTGTGCAGACTTTTTAAGCGCTATGTGTGATTATTCTTCATTCGTCTGAACCTCCCGTCGTCCAGTCCTCCTCGCGTCCCAAGAGTCTCTGATGAGGCCGAGGGTTAAATAAATGGTTTTATGGTACAGCCTGCAGGGTCGCTGGCTGTGGGATTTGGTCAGCAGCCGTGCTTGTGTCGTAGACGGTATGCTGTAGCTCCGGGAATTCTGAACGCTCGGTGCAATGGCGAAGGATAACCGGCAGGACGTCCTACAGTTGTCCTTGCGCACTGAGTCAGCGAGTCCGCAGCCATACGAATGCTTCCTCGATTATATGTTGGTTCATCAGTTTGGGTCTGTCTGCTGATATGTCCTTATGAGGGGGAAAAGAGCAGAATTTAATATCTGTGTCGGCCATTATTCATTGGTTGGGTTTCATCCACTGAGGGTTTCCTTCCAGCGTTGCGCGACTTGGAATTTAATTTTATACTGAATTTTATCTTACGAAACGATGTTTTGTTGGACAAACCATAGACTAGATAAATTATAAAAAGAAGATGGGAAAATGATTGTAGATAATTAAATTCAATTTTAGTCACTTGCATAAAGAAGAAATTGTATCTAACTTTTCATTTTCGTTTCATCTATTTACAGGTGTGTATATGGTGTAGAACGATTGCTTACATTGACTGTTGCTATGTGAGGAACATGAAGAAGCGGGTCTTCTTAGTAAGTAATGATTTAATATTACGATCATCAATTGATCCATTGTATATATAATGTCCTAGAGTATATTTAGAGCTTGCATTCTCAGACGTACCTATCTTAATGCTTTTATACTGCTTCAGTTAAGCAAAAAGCAAAGTTAAGTAAACATTATTAGGAAGATAGTGTGTTGATTATTTCAAGACCTAAACCACCGGTCTTTAGGTGTCATTTCACCCTTTTGAGAACCCGTCAATGTGTACTTTTTTCGCGTAACGTCCTGCGCAGTTATTTTTGACGTTTTACCGCTTACTAAACTTTGTATAGTCGCTTGTTGTACAGTTTTTTATAGTTCTTGTATAATCGTAAATATCTGGGATAGTCGCTTCTTGCAAGGAGAAGAGCGGGTCTGAACAGGACTTTCGTACTGATCGTTGGATCGTTTGATCGGATTGTCAAAATTTATCAAATCTAACGGCATTCTGTTTTATGGTTGAATTTCGGCAATACATGAACGCCTAAGCGATGTTTTTGATGGTTTCAGTACTTCGCGGGAACTAACCATGTTGGGAAGTTTTTCAAGGTACGATTCCCATGTGAACGACTTAGAAGGTGCTATCACTTCAGGTGTTACGAGATGTGACGAATGTATACATTCTGCTATTCTCGTGTTCTTTTTTGTTTATGTCGGTAAAAAATAGACTTTTCTTTTGGAACATTGCAAGAAAACCGGAAACAGTCGATAAATTTCACCATAGGAAAATCTGAAAATTCTCTCAACAACAACAGTACATCATTCTTACTTAGGATGTAATTTGAAGCTTCTGTACTGCCTGGAAACATGTCCAGGAAACTATTCTGTCAGCACAATTGCTTCAAACGTATCCTATTCTATTTTAAACGTGCATTTTTTTCTATCATATTATGTGTTGCCTCTCCTCAACGATGCAATTTTATGCAGCAAGATGCATGCATTTTTTATTAGTTCTCGTCAACGTCATGTGTGTGATGCTGCATCACCAGTACGACGCTTTTGTTGATGTATTTGTTTGCCGCGGCATCAACATTATTCTGAAAACCAAAATAAAATCCCAACACCATCGTCGCTCCGCTTCGTGCTGTTGTGCTCTGTGCTGGAGCTGTACGCTGCCTACGGTATGTGAGGAACGTTCTATGGAATGTAAATTTTGCTTTTACCAATTACCATAAAATAAATATTGTCGTTACCGCCGGTCCCCTCTGTGTTCTCGTCGCTTCCGACTGAGCTGACGGGGCAGAGTGTGGGTGTATGTATCTGACACGCTTAAGTATATTTTTTTTGTATGCAAATGAGCGACGATCAGCAGCATCTCCGTTGGAAAATAACTATCGGTTTTCAGCGAGAGATATATCGGACGGTGTGCGGCCACGATAGGATAGTGTTAGTGTTGTGGATTGTGAGAATAGGTTCTTTTTCCAGCAACGTCGACACGTAACGATCCGCTGCTGATGCGCTGCAGCTAGGGTATTTTTCTATCGCTTGTTAAAACGTCTGCATTGCTCGGTGTTCGACGTGGGAGGTAAATGCATCGGCGAGTGATTGAGCGAACGTTCTTCACGATCTCTCTCCATCTGCGTCGCCGTCAGCAATATTTGTGCATTATCGTTTCGGTAAATGCAACGTAGCTTTTGTTTTCGACGGACTGTTCCCAATGGGATGCAGACGAATGAAAGTTGACAGACAGTGCTGGTTACTGCTTCAACCCGTACGAGGGATTTTGTTTAAAACTTGTTCCGCAATAGCTGAGACGGCTATAAGACTTACTTCATTTTTTTTTCGATTGGAAATCGATTCCCGTACGGAAGGAAAACTGTTCATTTAGCCAATAGCTTCAACATCTTGCAGTGAATTCTTCGACGTATATTTTCAATATTCTTATCGTTTCATTCACCATAGGTTTTGAAATGTATCTATCTTTTTATAATCTTTCGAGATTTCAATCGAATTCATCTAACTATTAAACACACAAGATGACACGCTTGTCTTCCTCTCTCGTGCAATTCAACAACTGCTTTTTGAGCACCAGGACATTTGATGTTGAATGATAGATGTTTGTTTGTTTATTAATTGTGTAGTATATTGTGTTTTGGACTATTCTAGAGTGCTTTTCGATTTTTATCTTGGTATATTGGTTAAATGCCAAGGCACATCGATCTTGTTTTGAGCAAACAAACATTTTTTACATATATCTATTTCATAAATTGATATTTTTGCAAAAGAAAACAACGATAAAATACAAATTAAAACCAAAGGAATATATTGTCAATATTTCTTTGGTTTTAATCTGTATTTTATCGCTGTTTTCTTTTGCATAATATCAATTTATTTTTTAACTTTGGCAAATGATTGCAACAATGTAATTGTAGGCGTGATAGAACTTTGCTAGCTGGCATCATTGCTACTATCTCTATCCCAAAAGCCACTTAGCCAACAAAAAATCTCAGAAATACTTTCTGTATGTTAAAAAAGGTGCCAAAAAGCCACACTTCACACATTTGCACTAACTTCAGTAAAAAAAAATCTAAATGGAATAGAACACATTTATGCACAGCGCCAGTAATAATGCTTTCAAGATTGCCTCGAAAGAGGATTCGCATGTAACATTTTCTTCCGATTAACGTTTATGTGTTTTAATAGGTTTTAGTTGTCCAGCTGCTGTTTGAACGTTAGAAGTACTAAACAAAGCAATATTTTGCAGACAGATTTGTGGATCGTGTGAACGATTTGTAGCCATTCCATTCCATTTTGCGCTCTAGCGCAGGATTGGAATTGCTGCTGTGTTGTATGTGGAGCATGTCATAAAGCCATGAAAGAGGAAATAGTAGACTGACGTGGTGTTGTTCAAGTTTACCTCTATTCCGTTACGAACCACGATTAATGTTTTATTTTCCCGCCACCATGACTAGGAAGGCTCACGTAGGAGAATGATGATTGGTTACATCCAGATTAATCAGTTTACTTTGATGAGGGAGGAGTATGAATCGGTGTAGGTGGCAGAGAAATGGGAGCAGCCGCTAGGTTTGCTGGATGTAGGTGTGTTCACCTGATCGAAGCACGTAGAAAAGCGGAAGGTAGTACGTCACAGGTAGCTTGGTTTGCGTTGAATTGATAAAGATACTAAAATGTTTTTTTTTGTTATTGCGGTATAAGCAGTAAAACAACAAATTTCTACCTAAACAATAGTTTCAAGTAAGATTTTCATGTTATATAAAAAATCTTTGGATCTTCTTCATTTTAAGATTTTTCTACAAAAAAAAAGATTAAATAACAAATTATATTTCAGATCCTTGTTATACGCATATGCTCATCATATGTATTGTTTCCACATTTCGTGCGTGTATGGCTAGGTTAATACGTTAATGCATTATGTCATTCTGCGCATGCTTTCCACCTTCCTTCAATCGATGCATTATCGATAACCGTAAGCTATTTTTGCACAAATGGACTTTTACACGCCAGACCCAGTTGTTATCAGATTGATTGACACACGTAATGATGTCTCCTGAAATATTGCTAGCACTAAGAAAATACGTCACGCATAGTTTGACACTGCAGCAATGGCAACGCTGCTGTTGCGCGTTGACCAATCCCGATGCAATTTCGGTAATGTAATTATTCCTTTTTTGGCACCTGTGTGATAAATCATGCGAACTACGATACTATTAAAATTATCAGAAGCCACTGCTACGTTAGAAAAGTTAGTACCAACTGAGTTCGGTGGCTAGAGAGCTTCTTTTGAGTGTACCACATTAATCGGGCGGGGATTGTCCACCATCACGCTCTACAGAGGTTAGCTGCGGGATATTGGTGGGACGTTTGTTAGCTAATCGATTCACCTGTCAAGATAACACTACACTACGTTTATTGCAAGCCTACCATCATCGTGGGGTGGTGCACAACAACGTGTGAACAACATTCGTGTGCTCGCCGGCGCTGCATCATGCCCTGCCCTTTTGTCTGTGCCATTTGGTTGTGATCGCCGCCACACTTAAGGGCTCGCCCAGATGACGTGTGTTACCTGTGGTCGTGTTCAAGACGGGATACTTTTATTAATAAAGATAGTTGATTTCTGTTTGTCTTCCATTAGGTTAGCTATTGCTTAATGATCTCCCTGGTAGTATTCCCACCGTTTAGATAAACAATATTGTTGTTCAAGCTGTATGCTGCGCTCGTTGCTTCAGTGGTTGATTGTGCAGAGCTTTTAGTGTTCATTAATGAAATTAAAAATGTGCATGTGTATTTTATGTACTTTTAACAACCAATTTGTTAGAGGATTATTTAAGGAGTTAGCCAGATATAGTATTTCAATGTCATGAGTGTCACATCAGAACTGTTCGTTCGCGTAAAAAGTTAATACCAACATAACCTTTTCCGTTTAAACCCCGAAATGCCAATGCGATTGACAACGGTGAGGGTGTAAAATGTCACTCGACGCGTTTACTAATTGATCAGTTCGAAATTATTAGTATGAAAAGGGCAGGGCCAAGAACCGGAAGTGTGAGCCATGTTGAACGAACGTTTGAGAAGGTTTTAGTGTTGAAACAATTAATGATGTTTTAATTGTACATAGAAATATAATGTGTAGCTGGTGATCATTCCGTCATAAAAGTCAGCTTGTACACTTGTCATTTACAAATCGGGTTTATTATGTAAAGATGTATTTTGAAAATAGTTTTACCAAAATGTTTATTTTTAATCTATTAGAACATATCACGTTTTGAAATATTGATAATAATATAATGACTGATGCAAATAGCATACTAAAAAAACATTTAAAAAAACAACGACTAAATATATCCATTGTTGTTTATTAGGCACATATAATCTCTTAAATGCAACTCATAGGATACAAACCACTGGATTGTATTTATCATTGACATGATGATGAAAATATCATCAATTGTGTGTGTGTGTGTTTTTTTTTAAATTAATTTTCCCATCCGCTATTGTTCATGATTCCATAGTTTTTGTTTTTGCCTCTGGATCAATCGTATCATCAAAACTTTTGCACCCCACCACCGCTGCTACTCCTCCAGCATGTTGAGCATGGCAAATTACTGGACGGCGTACGAATATTCAAGAATCACGTTGTCGTCAAGCACTGGTACCGCGATGACCCCTGAAGCATGATGATGATATGTGCCTTGTTTCCTCAACAGTTCGATTCGTTGGCACTTCCCTGATAACGACCACTGATTACACCGCGGCGTTGGGTGGCTGGGCTGAAATGGGATGGGATTGGTGGGTACACGATGGTTGAGGTGCGTTACTGAAGCTGACAACAAAGCGATCGGGCGTAATCAGCAGACCGGAGAGAGACGTGCGAATACACACTCATAGTGTTTATCATTTCTTGGTTGTAATCGCGACATCACAAACACGTGCTCTCGCCGCTCCTCACGACAATTGCTGATTGCTGCGACGTTGGCACAACGAATTATTCCCCGCTCGCTCTCTCTGTGCTGGTCTGCGTGTGTTGCAGGAGTTGACTGGTAGCCCACAACGGCTAGAGGGTTGGGGAATTTTGTTTCGTCTCTGGTGACTTCCATCCGGCTGGACTCCGCATGTCTGAACACCTTTTGCGCGGTAGAAAAGGGGCACCGCAAACTTGGTTCGCATTATGTAATAGTGTGTGACGAAATTTTAATGTATTATTTGTCATCCTTTGTATCACAATATTAGTATTTTCTATTTAGTTGTTCAGTCCAATAAACTTAGTCTCAGATAAAATGTGTTTTTTTTTAAATTTATTTATAAGTATGACGGCCTTGGTGGCCGTATTGTCAGTGCCTAAGTGCACTGACCGACATTTTTGTTCTCAGGGCTTTTCTTCCCTGTCGTTTGGCCTTATCCCGGGCTTAATCGGTTGAGATAAAATGTGTTGTCTAGATAAAATTTCAAATATTGACGATTTTGTTCTGCGCTTTTTGTGATTTTACTGATTGTAATTTTACTTATTTTGCTTATTTTATTGGATGATTTTTTTTAGAAAAATTACTAGAATAATATAGGCCACATAAAGCCGTTAAAAAATCACAAAAAATTAAAGAATTCTGTATGTGCTGTTCCAGTAAACCACTAATCCTGGCGTGTTCCTCGATAACATTATAACTTTTCAGAAGCAAAACTTTAAGGGGCACCTAAAACGAAAATGAACAAATTTCATATTCTATCTATCGTTTAAAATCCATATTCTGTTGATTATGTTAATCAAAACTCATTTCCTAGGTCAGGGTACAAAGTTCAGACGTATCGTGCACTCTTCTTACGTCCAGAATCTAGCATCATAACCTTTTGTTTAAGCGTGCCATTAATAAAATTATTGAGCTCGTATAATATATTAAGATAAAGATAGTACACTACGGATGAGCTGATCCGATAGGACGGTAGGGATGAGGTCTACTACAATGTTTACGTTAAATTATAATCCTTATAAAGTATTGTTATAAATGTTCGAAAACTATATGAAACGATCGCCTCCTATTGAAAATGCTGTTTACTGCGCGTAGATCAGGAAACGAGAATCCGCCTGGGCGTGCAATAAATGCAACCAGTTTGTAGTTCATGAATATGCTACATTGTAAAAACATTCATCACGTCACAGTGAAGAAAACGACGGGAATGAGTTAGGGTTAGCTTAGAGGAGAGTGTGACTTACCTAGAGCTTCACAGGTATGTCGCAACAGATTCTGCCACGGCTCTTTAACTGTGCAAGCACGTGATATACACAATGTGATGAATGGAGATTATTCTAAAACATTCCTCCATTGCCTCAGCATGGGATATTTTAGGATAGTTAGTTGACATCGGCAGAAACGTCATTTAAATGTAACTGTATTTTTATTTTGATGTGTCATGGGACGTTAAAATGTCGTTTATTCGCGTGCTTCACAATTATGTTTTTTAATATTCAGTGGTCAGTTGTGTCGCATTTAATTTATTTAAGAAATTTCTTCGCACTAAATAACATCAAAAAGATAATTTGTCATGAAGGCGTATAGATTTGTGAAATAACTGTTAGATATATTATTGAAAGTATAATATTTCATTTCACATTAAAATTGGTCAGTTCATTACAAGCAACAATACAAAGTGAACTAGTTGGCAGGCGATTCTCTCTCCCTGCATCGTAAATTAATTTATACCGCCACACAATTGTACCGGGAAGAAACAGCCATGCGAAACGATGATACTGCTGGCATTCAAGGCTGCGGGGCGGGCGGCCTGCTACTACACAAACTAACAAAGCCTCATAAATGGAGGCACCGCGGCATCACGCGGCATCTTTTCCTCCCTCCATCCATGGTGGTTTTAAAACAATGACGCTGTTGCAACTGGAATCGGGGTGAATTTTCCGAATAGTTGGCTAGTGCGGTATAATGGATGCTGTACGAATTCGTACGTATTCCCTCAGTGATATGAACGCCAGTGGTCTAGTATCACGTTTTCTCGGTTTGACGAATAGTTTTTCTCTGGTTTATTGATGCCCCAGTTGTATTAGGTTCGCAACTAAATAACGTTGGTTGATTAATTAACATTTTTTCATTGATTCATTGCATCATACCCTTTTTTCGTCATCAATATAGATACTCTGTGTTCAACAGGTGTAATTTGTGGGAAATTTTATGCTAGCGAACAAAAAGATCGCTTAAGCTTATCGGAAGAATTTGAAAGTGAAGGTAGATGATGCTTTGAGCGACTCAAGATGTCGGTAGTGTTTCCTTCGCTTCAAATGACCTGAAAGATGGCTAAAAGTCATATCGAGTATTGGAAATATTTTTATTGACTTTTCAAATGAAATAACGAAAAAATACAAAAAAAAAAAGGTCGTTACTTAGTTGCGGACCTAAATACTTCGCTACCCTAATGGTATGGTATTTCACTGCCGGTTTATGTGTGTGTGATGGATTGATATCGTCTTTCCGAATAGAATATGTGGAACAATTTTTGTAGGTTATTCACAACAAACACACCCATACTCTCTCGTCCCCCAGGAATGATATTATTGTATGCTGTATGGAGAAATATGTGCGCTCATTTGGGTTGGCTTCCCGGATAGCATCTATTTCATTGGGCAAAAGAGCAACATCGACTTACGAGTACCAACACCAAGTTATTCCCCTCAATGATTTGATAAGCTTTATTTACATTTATTTACAAATGTAAATAAAATGTAAAATGTAAATAAGCTTTATGTAAAAAATGGGTTGTTAATTGTTTGTACTAATGTTTTTTTTCCTATCTATTTCGTTGCAGGTAAACACCTCTTTTCAATTGCCTTCTGTAAGGTAAGGTGTATTAACAATGAGACACAGTCCGTCTTCTATAACGCACAAAGCGTTAAGAGGAGACATTTCTTTATGATGTGTGCAAACGATGGACGTAACGCCCCTTCGGTGATGAGATGATGAGACATCGAACAAAAAACTTCCGTGTCTCGTCTCGTGTGCGTGTGTTTTGTGTGTGCGTGTGTGTGTATTATATTGTAGCCTTTTCTGTAACTCGTATGTTATGTGCTGTGGGAAGAAGTGTTTATTCTGTAAACCTGTACGATATCTGTAACGCTGTGATCGCTGACTTAGTTGGTTCTTGGCAACATGGTTCAAGCAAGGTATTCGCCTCATCGATGTATTTTTTCTTCCTTTCCTTTTTGGACTTATATCACTGTTCCCTAGTCGGTATACTAACCTAAATCGAAGTAACACATCGTATAAAAAGAACTAATTAATGAAAATATGCACTTCATTAAAATGAATCGTAGGAATCCTTTCAATTATTCAAACGTATCTTATACTTGTAAGCATCTACAACATTTGTATGATTTGGAACATTTGCAGAAAATAGAATACAGCCAACATACTTTAACGAAAAAATGATGCGAGGCAACCGCATTTAGTCAAATATCTCAATATTCTGCTCTGGAACGATCCATAGAAGGGTAGCAGCTTTAGTTTGTTGTTGCTCAACGTGCTTTCAACCGCCACGCGAGATCCAGCATTGTCATTCAGGCACGTTCTTGGTCACGTATGGGTTTGCTGACCTTTTGGTGCGGAGAGTGCTCTGCTGCTGCAAGCTTTGCTTCGGTCACGATCTTTAACCAACGGCCGCAGAAATTGCTTCACTGTGACGCACCTTAAACTACCAGCATCGTAACAACTTTACCTTACATCACCACCACTACTGCTGAGTGAAAGATGCTAGAACAAAACACGCCCGACAACAGGAGATGTCGTTGACTCTCCGGTCACTTTTGACATTTAAGACATTCAATGTACCCTACTACCGCACTCGGTAGCTCTCAGCTGCTTTAAAACAGGGCAAGGAGAAGGTTGAGACCTAACTGGGCAGCGTTTGAGGTACTTCGACTGCGGCAGGAGCGGAAATGACTTTGGGAGGCCATATTGTTGAGCATTTTGGATCTTCACGTGTCGCGCGTGTGTGTCGGATGCACAAAACAAAGACACAACAGCCAGTGTGTATGTATGCGCAACAATGGAAAGATCAAATGTCACCGTATTTTGCTGCATGCTGGGAGATCGTAAGTCGTCGTCTTGGGCATTGATCATGCCAGTCACGGTAGCATTAGGACGTAAGCGAAAAATGGTAAAGGTTATTAGTCTAGTTCAGACAGTTATCGACAGTTTTTAGCACCTTATGAAAATGCTATAACAGTATTTGTAATATTGTAAGGAGCGTCAATCACGTTCCAGTTTTAGGTATAGTTTTTTTTCAAGTTTTTCTTAGCTCATTGTTGAACTGTTGTTGGCATACCCTCCTGGCGAATGGTATTTATGTGGTTAACTTTTCTGGAGACCCTCGAAGGAATCTTGAGTGTAGCGATTGCTGTCTTTTTTTCAATGCCATACCATTGAAATGTTGTTCGGTTTTAAATAAAAACCAAGCAAATCAAACGATTGAACAGTTTTTTTTAACATGATCAATTCTGCTTTATGATAAAATTATTTTTTTTTCACCAAATAAGCAACAAATGTGTTCGTGACTGTAGGATTCATGTCGCAGATCTCTCTCAGCCAGGCTGATCGGCATTATACGCTCTCGTGCCTTAGGACTATAACCTTCCGTCAACAGAGAAACTAACCTATGGCAACACGTTAGACCGCTCAATCGCATCAATCGCAATGCTCCATGTGGAGGGAGAATGTCGATTATATTATTAGAAGTATCGGAGGCTTTGGACCATGCCATTCGACACATATTTATCGCTAATGAGAGGCTATAAATAAACTGGAACAGAAGAATACTTAGATCGCGTTCGCTGTCTTGAGCATTGAAAGAGCTCATTAGAAGATTTCCGATTAATCACATTCATTCCGGTCGTTCGTTAGAATAAATACTTCGTCTTTAAACGAGTCAAATCTCATTAGGACTACAGCTTCAAATTTGTTCGTAACCGGTAAACAGGCTGGAATAAGAATAGGTTAAACATCTTTGCTGTGTTTACTTTTCTGTGATGTGAAAATGATGTAATGATCGTCTGATCAGCAGATATGATCAGCTGATCTCTAGGGCATCTTGTGTAGTTCGCAACCATAAACGTTTTTCATATGTCCACGATTCATCAACCCATTCTGGTTTTATGGGTCTATAATTGCAACATCAGGAAGAGCTGGATGAGACGCCTCGAGCACCGGTCAATTCATCAAACCAGTTAAATCATTCTGGGTTACGCAGAGGAATATAAATTCTGAACTAGCCGTAGACGTTCGAATGCTTTCATCTGAACGGCAAGCAACGGTACTGGTTGCGGCATGCAATCGCAATACTGGCGTTATGCTGCAAATATAGTACGGTTATATGGAATTCCATGACAATAATAAAACTTATTTCGCACCCGTTCGCTTTGTTCTGGTGATCTGTAACCGTCTGCACAACTTTCCGAACCGTGACGCAATAAAACATTAATTTTACTTTATTTTTGCTTCGGGTCTGTGTCGAGATGCATTATCGTTTAGTCATGATGAACGGGGGCTCAATTATGTTGCATAAACACCTTCTCACATGTGCGAGCTTATGCGAACATCTTGTGCGAAACAGATGCACTTTCATCTCCATTTCGTTCAGACAACATCCGCAGCTCCTTGTGAGAGTTTCTGAGCGAAGAATTTGCCACCATAAACCGTACGTGTGTGTGTATACGAGCTTGAGTTTTTATTGCTTTTTCTGTTTCATGGAAGAACGAGGTTCGGGTTGGTACGATATTTTTATGACCATTTCGTACCGCGAGCGACAGCTTCTTTTCGAACGTCCTTCCACACACACATCCATCCGGCATCCCGGAACCCAGATGCGCAAACCGCTGGAGGTGGAGAATCCTCTACTGGGCCAAAACAAGGCGGCTAGCTGATGTTCGCTTCTTGTTCCTGTGCTGGTCGATGGGGCGGGCGACCCCCAACCCGCTGCGTTGTGTGTGTGAGCTGCAATAAATGGGCCCATAAAACTGACGCCAGGCAGCCTCGGATCGTGCTTCATCTGCGAGCGCAAGGCGCAAGGATCATCTGGCAGTCGTCGATCGTAAACCGTCGATATAGTGTATGGTTAATAAATTTCTTACCGTTTTACTGCGCCGTTCCGTTCCCCAGTTTGAGGCATTTAAAAACCCACATTTGCGCATGCAATTAGATGGCTGGTGGTGGTGACTGAAAATGCACCCGCATGCGTTGTTGGGGGGCGTTGGTGGGGTGGTGCATTTGTTTGGGTAGCCGGTGCGAATGGACTGACGGAACGCGTTTTGCTTTGAACGATGGTTGTTCGGAGCAACTGCACAGCTGATGTTAATTTCTTCATCTCGGTGAGGTATAATGAATTGATTCGCTTGGAGTCAGGCAGGACGTTGTAAAAAGGTTTGTTCGTATGTTTGTATTACATTTTTTTAAGATAATATTTATCGGATTTTAGGTGTTAAAATGTAAAAATGTAAAAATCGAAAAAATCTGAAACATCATTATTCATCATTATTCATTGCAACTCTTTAAAACAGAAGTCATTTTTCAAGTTTCTCTATTTTTTATAATATCGCAGGCAATGAAGAAAACATGACCATCAATAAGTTTGAATCATTATCTGGAGAATAGAACAATAGTTTTTTATTCATGCCTTAAGAATACAGCATCGAGTAAAAGGTTAAAAACTTTTATACAAAGACAAACTTAAGCTGAATTTTAGCTTCAATGTGTGAAATCAATACCGAAAACGGTAGTTGTTTTTTATATGCACTACCACAATGAAGTTTTCAAATTTCATCGGATGCTGTCGCCTGTGGTTTACGATATGACCAAATTGAAGAATATGATAGAATTTAAGTTGTTATTGAAAGAAGGATTTATCAATATACCAATTTGTACATTTGGTTGTATTAGTTTTCGTTCTATTATTTTCATACTGTTACCTGCTGTATCAATGTATTTTGCATTAATTCAGAACACTCATTTCAGGGTTCCTCAGAAATAAGTGAAAGACAAAACCTCCTTGGAGGAAAAAACATGATGGTTTCTGGATTTTGGAATTTGTTAACTAACTTATAACAACAAATTCTTCAAAACTACACAATTAAAATCCTGCATGAACAGTCTATAAAATATGTTTTTGAGCTAAGATATATTTTTTTAATTTAAATTTCTCGCCTCTGACCGACATCAACGGGGTGGGGTGCCCCTTGTAAGTTGGTTCACTCCTCTTGAAATATACAACCTCGTTCGAATCGAACATTCTACTGCCTGTCAATCACCAATCCAAGCTCATCCCTTCAAGCTCTCTGGTGTGCTGCTGGTCTTTGTCCGTAAATATAAGGGTTTCTTCGTTGTGACCCGTCGTCGTCCATACGTCGAAAACTCGAGCAAAGGAGACACATTTGGCACTGTTGCAAACAGAAACAAAACTCTTGAGGCAGTGTCGACTTCCTTCGTCTGCTTCTCCTGCAGTTGTGTTTATGGTTGTGGTCGTCGGTACACCGCGTGCTTGTGGCTCGCGTGTATTGTGTTCACTCAACAACATGCGGAGAGAACGCGCGTGATTCAACACGAGACGCCGTTTTGCGCGCGCCTTCGAATGCAATGATGCACCGTTAGTTCGGTGTGCAGCTGTGGTGTGCTATATGTGTGTGAGAGCGGCGTATGTTTGGGCGCATTTGCGCGCGGTTGTCTTATTTTCCTCTTTTTCGTTCGTGTCGCGAGAAGGCTATAGAAAATGCACACTCGTGAGCTGCTGCGACGTCCTCGACTTCGTTAGAGTTCATGTTGCGTTTTTCACCTCTGCTTTCGTGGACCAAGGAGAGGGAGGTGTAGTAATGTTGGGAAAGAGAGAGAGAGAGAGAGAGGCTATGTGCATGTACGGTAGAAGAAGGGTGTACTTAAAAAAAATGGCCAAGTCAGCCAATCCTTTGGGTTTGTTTGGTCTGAAAGAACTTGAAGCTTTTCTCGCGTGGTGTGGTGGATGTGAGAAGCTCATGTGTGTTTCCTTTGTTTTTATATGTTACTTTATGCGCGTAGTGAATATCGTGTCAATGTTGACAGTATATTTGTACTATATAAACTAATTCTAAATTGTTTGAGATTGTTTGTCATAGCATCATCTTGTTCATGAACTCACTACCTTGAAGATATTCATTTTTAAAGCTTTTTAAACTCATGAATGGAACAGATGGTTGTCAACATACGTTATGTGTGGGGTTAACGTGCTTGCGCATGCACTGTAAGCACAGATTTTTGTTGCTGTTGGTGTTAACGTGTGCACTATG
Organism: Anopheles dirus; assembly: GCA_000349145.1. Classification (NCBI taxonomy): domain Eukaryota; kingdom Metazoa; phylum Arthropoda; class Insecta; order Diptera; family Culicidae; genus Anopheles; species Anopheles dirus. The sequence goes on along the minus strand of KB672869.1, from coordinate 2,632,510 downwards.
CCATTAAAGATGCCTTGCGCGTGAGTGTCTTCTAAGTGTTTCTCGCTCTTTCGCTGGCACTGGGCGTGCTTTGGCTCTGTCTCCTTCTATCGTGTGCAGTTTCTTTGGGACAAATCACCGTCACAACAAAACGGTACCGGGTGGTCCCGTAGCCCCCGTTCCCCCTTCCGAGACCCACACCACATACCGGTTATATGGACCTTCCGATGCAACTGCTCACTTATTACGAGGCAGCCTCGAGCCTGGAACTCACACAATGCACATCAAACACACAATAATCCTCATTGCACGGTGTGTTGTCCCCAATGACGAGGGACAGAGAGGGTGAAGAGGGTGAGGTTCTTACGCAGCTGCAGCAGCACATGCATGACAGGTAGAAGATTCGATACAGGGCTGCGATTTGCGCTTGAGGGCGCGATGGCGGCGGTGGCTGCGAAGGCCTTGGACAACTTTCGAGTGCATTGAACTCTCTCGTTGTGAATTGAAGGAGGTGTATCGTAGTAGGTGTTCTTCGTGTAGCAGTCGACGATCGCGCTTAGACTTGGTCTATCGACTAAGGTTGCAGCTTGCTTTTTCACGAGGGTATTTGGAGAGCTTGGGAATGATAGAAAGAAGAATCGCATGTTGTGTCAAGTCATATGTCTGACTAGCTTGTGGTGGCAACCATGAAGAAACGAAAGGAAAGGAAGAGGTTCATGTTGCTGTTCGGAGCTCCTCCATTGTGGTCTAGCCTTTGGTCTAGTTTCTGGTCACCTTGTGTTTTGAGCGATCGTCAACCACACACAACTACCAGCGCCACTTCCCCTGCTAGAGGGCATATCAGGCAGGCATAACAACATGCTGTCTCATATCTTGATGTAGCTTACCTTGGCGTACGCTGTTGTGCACTGGTGAATGGTTTGTTACGGTAGTTGAGGTGGCGTGGCGAACGTTAGATGCAAGCATAAATGAACTGTTTGTGACACAAAATTCCTCTGAAACTTTAGCCTTACGATCGTTGAGCGAACGCGTGCGGTGCAAAAATGTGAGAAAAATAATGATATTATTCCAAATTTACCTACCAAATGTGCGTAGAAATGAGATTGATGTGAAAATATGTTCTGCAAATACGTACTTCTTTTCTCAACCTACTCTGGCCATTCTAAATGCTCCAAATCGACAATATTATTCAATGGATGGGCATAAACTGTCGAAAACCAACTCAAAAAGGCACCAACAATCGAAAACAATCTTGTGAGAGCTTTCTTTTATAGCAGCAATTGGAGAGGGATTGTCTTCGGCCGCTCCATCGCACACTCTCTTCCCCAAACGATATTTTGTCGAATTGTTGTCGATACAGCACAGCACATCCGTATGTGTGCTACTTCCTTCGATGGTCCCGTCGAATCGATAGACTATCGATAGCTTCGGATGGCAGTGGGACATTTGAGCTTTCAGGCTGTCGCACGCTGCGCTATTCACCCATAGTAATCGAACCAACATCAGCATCGTAAAAATGGGGAAAATATGCGCCAACAAATCGTCGTCAATTCGTTGGAAGCTTCCTATTCACCACCACGGCAACTGGTCGGGCTATCGGAATCCGAATGGAGAAGAGTTGGGACAGTGCGTATTATGTTGGTTTCGTCGATGTGTATCAATCCCTAATGGATTTTTGGAGAAACGTATCCGATTGTTTACATCTGCAATAGGGTCCTATCTGTTATGGTTCAACTCAATATTCGCCATCAGGGTTTGCCCAATATTCGCCCAATCTACGATGGGTTGGTTTGTGAAATGGGTTGTATTCTTGCTAGCATATTGAATTAATGTGAAGAAACCCAATTTTAGGAACATAACTTCAGGCAATTTGTATCCATACAATAGTTATTTTCGTATATTACAATACTTGTTTAGGTGAATGGGAATGTTTTGAAGTAAAATATCTACCATCCGGGAATAGTATGTGTGTCCTCTTCGGAATGGTTTCAGAATGTGTTATTCCCAGATTCTCAAACAGACTATTTACGGCTCTCTCTCTCTGCTGTGAATGTGGCGGTGTCTGAGTGTTTCGCCTACCATTCTCCAAAATGTTGTTGCTGTTGCTGTCAAGACTAGAATTCTCGCTCTGCGCACGTGTATGGCTGTAAAATTTAGGAGAAGCATTCTACTCCAAATGGTTCAGAAGGATAAAAAACACAGCGAGAGCCTGCAAAAGAGGATTATTTTGGATGCTCACCATCGCTTGGCTATGTAACATCGACCAGAGGACACAATAAAAAGAGAGAGAAAGAGAGAGTTTACAGAATGTTTAAGTCCTCGGTGTGGAAAACTCTGTTCCTTTATGTATCCCGAAGTTCAGCAAATGCACGTGCTCTTTCTTGGAACACTAATGTATATGCTCGATCCGAACGATTATATGCGCCTCTTCTCTGTGTTCTCTACAAGATGTAACATCGGAAGCTGCTGTAAGAGTTCCACCATATAAAACCCCATAAAAGTAAATTTGTTCTCTCCCCCCGTAACAGAGGCTGGTGGCTGTAGCTAATGTATTGAATGACAATAGTTGCCAATGACAAGAAAACCATTGAATCATTTAGAACTAAAGTTCCGGTACGGTGGTGCATTCGAAAAAGAGATCGATTGAGAGTGGGAAATAGAGTGAGAGAGAGGGAGAGGGAGGGAGAGGGGGGAGGAGATGGAGATGGAGGGAGAGGGAGAGAGAGGTAGAGGGAGAGGGAAAGGGATGGACAGGGAGAGGGAGGGAGAGGGAGAGAGAGGTGGAGAGAGGGAGATGGAGAGATAGAGAGAGGGAGAGAGAGGGAGAGAGAGGAAGAGAGAGGAAGAGAGAGAGAGAGAAAATAGACGACGAACCTCGTTGCATTTTATAGCGTTTTACTTTCCGCCCATCTTGCATACTGCAGTCGATTTCGATTCGTTGCATTCCCCGGACACTGGCTCATTTTGATTCGATCGTTTGGTCTAGTCATTATCGTCATCATCATTATCATCATCATCATGGTGGGAGCATATTCCGTTTCTATCCAATTCATGTACCAACGAGAGGTTTCATTCTGTAACGTTTTTTCATTCGTCAGTCTCATAATTATCTGGAACAAAATTGCTGCGCCGTCATCTCCATCAAGCGAATAGATGATCCTTTGAATGGATGTAATCGTCATTTTAGGAGAGATGACCTATCTTTGGTCACATTTCCAATGATGTCGGTTTTCTGATGGTTCTTTACATTCAGCTTGCGTTAATTTGATTACTATTTGATTTGAATTGATTACTAACCTAACAACTTTATGATAAAATACAAATATTCAACCATTTTATAATAACTTGGTATTCAGCTCAATGCTGAGGAATATTCGTTTTTGCAAAGTTTTATTTTATGGAATCCATAGGACTTATATTTTGTAACAGAACGTTTGTACTAAAATATTCGGTACATCATTGAAAACGGGCATGCGGAGTAACTGTGTGTGACGGCCGGTCTCTGCAATATTCGGCAATATTCGTACCCGGCGTTTGGGTGGCTTGCGCCATAAAATAGGATTTAATGGATGCGGGCAAAGCTCCCTTAAGGTTCTTAACGAGCATTCTCTCGGGGTGGCTCTCATGATTGCTTCCGTAATCCCTAGCCCTCCCAAGATGCTTTGATCGCCATGTCCTTCTGGGAGGATTCGTCCTTCTCTGAGGATGATGTTCATTTCTCTTTGCCAGCATTTTCATGTACATATAAGGATGCGCAAAAACTGGGCATTTTAGGATTTCTGTACGGTTGGGATTTTTTTTTTTGAAGTTTTAAAACTCTCTCGGAAAGATAACAAGTATTGTGTATGCTTCATTGTTATAAATATAATAACGAATTGTTATAAATATAATAATATAACCTTACCTCACCTCTAATGCAACGTAGTATATCAATATGACACATTGCTCCAAAACGAATATATGGAACCGTGGCTAGGAAGGTAATTCTTAACGAGGTACTTCTGTAAAATAGAAAGAGAAACATCTTGATGCGATTTTACATAAACAATGAAAGGAAAGGAAATGCTAATTTTATAGGAAAATGTTGCCAAAGAGCGTAAAAGAGGCTGGCGCATGTGAATTATGAATTAAACACACATCCAAACACAGTTGGTTGCGGGGATATCCCCGAACCGGGCTCGTAGTTGATGAGCGAAAAGCCCGGGCTTTAAGAAAAGTTTTCACCGGCACAACCCGCCTTCAAAATGAATGAGCAATTTGAGAGCCATTAGTAGCAGGAGTTTCACAGAGGTTAAAGTTAGGCGTAATCGAGTACGGAAGGGAATCATTAAGAAAGTGTCTGGCATCAAGATATTGTTCTGATGATGTTGGAGTAAAGTAAAATTGTTGGCCAGTCGTAAGCTTTTTGCTGTGACGTTAATTTCGGTTTCCAATGTGTTCAGTTTTGAGGACAGTATGTATAAAAGTATGTAATTTCAACGAGATAAATAAACTATAGATGGCACGCACAATATAAAGCAGCCTATAGCCGCGCAAACAATTTTAATGTCAAAAACAACATGTGTAAGTCGATAATGTTTACTTCTGGGTTCGTTGACGTCATCATGTTTTATTTCGCCCAGTTCGTGAACTCAAGCGGACAAACCCATCCTTCATTTTCCATGGTCCTCTTTCCGTAAAGGGCAATTGCGGGAGGTGTGGAAGAGGAATGCTTCCGGTGAATAGGATGACGATCCTTACCTTCACAGCAGCTATCCTACCAACCAGGGCTGCAATGACGAAAGAAAAAAAAAAAACAAACCCATCAGGTTTTGTGTTGATGAAAAATCGAGAGCAACTGCGCAGGACTGCTGACCCCGGAGCTAGGCGTATACGCGCCAACATAGCACATACACTTCGACATAGGAGCTGTAGCATGAGAGACCACCATACGAGAGGAAGCTCCTCTGGTACACATACAAAAGTGGAGCGCGTGCTCTGGGTTACAATGATCTCTTATCAGCTGTGCCCAGTGCACCGTCTGGAAAACGAGGCAGGCAGCTCGCGTTCTCCCACATTATCGGAGCACGACACGGAGAGCAGCAGCAGCAGCAGCAGGCACAACACACAACCACCATCTCACGCTCTCCAGCATTGGTATGTGGTGTAACGTTTACTGTGTGGATGGCGGGGGCATGAGTACGGATTATGGGAACACTACAACACTGTTCCAGAAATGTACGTGCAAAAGGGCTTTAGCAGGATCTCCACCTCCTCCTCCAATGGAGCGAACGAACGGTTGGTTATTATTGTACCACAGCACAGCCATAGGGCTTTACTTTCTAGTGACAAGGAGAGTGGGATGGTTCTCTAAGGGGGAGACGCTTGGGGGGGGGGGGGGGGAAAGCTCTCGCAGAGAAAACAGCAAAAGGGCAGCCATGGGCAGTGACACATCCACACATGCGCACTGACGCGACGGTTCCCAGCCTGGTTCCGGTACCCTGCGAATGGTTCGATAAATTGCTCTTGAAGCTTTTTGTTTGTGTAATTGGGTGTACGTACGTCCCGATTTGCTGTAAAAACGGTGATAGTGGAACTAAAGGGAAGATACTAATCTATTAGAAAAGATTCTTACTATTACCTGCTTTCTCGATTAATTACAAAAATATCAGGGCATGGCCCTTTCGCCATGTTAATACTCCCTAATCCTACGTTTCACTGACTCTGCATGGTGCACGGTCCAATGTTATTACGTAGCTTTCTGGAAGCGCCTGCAGACACATACACTTAGCCTCCATACGTGTATACTTTGCCTCTATCCTGGCATTATCGAAGTACGAATGGGGTATGTAGGGAAATGTATGGAGTTGCGGCTAAGAGGGTTAGTACACGCACACAGAAATAAATACAGTTACACCACAAAACATCACAAACAAACGGCCATCAACACCGGGATCTGTGTGTCCAGTGTTCTCTTCTCTGCACCGGCAATGACGTCGGGGAGAGGGTATATAGCAGGTTGAGTCACCGGTTGAAAAATAACAGCCGGAAAAATGGAGGCGCCTTGCCCTCTTCGGGTGAGCTATAAAAAGGCGGATTCTTTATAGTATGTACTCCCGTTTTGCTTCCGAATGCGGAATCCGACGTGCGAAATTTATGCCTTGTTCTTTGTTGCTATTGTTATTGTTTTTGTGCTGTTTAAGAGGCTTTTATTACTTTTTGACTTTTCATACAAATACATACGGGAAGTTTTTTTTTGATAGAAATTTAGAATGTTTTGTTGAGATTTTCGCTTCCAAGTGGATTGATTCAAAACAAGTTAAACAAAATTGTTACACATAATTGAGACGATGTGGCAAATCCCAATCTCTACCGCATTTCTCACCCGAATGTACTGCCGGGTTTAAGCCAAAGCTGTACACTCCATTAGCGCTGGTATCAATTGCCTCCCACCGTCGTTCATAGTCACAGCACCAAGTTCCTCCAGGCGATTGTGACTGCTTTCTAACGAGTGCATCACGTACACACGGACTGTAAATTTGCCTAATGAACTGTGCATGACTGATTGCATTTATCGATAGGGGTCTGCAACATGGTCTAGCGAAGGTAGGGAAGCCCGTCAATGCGCGCGCGGTGTATTGGGTGTGGCTATGGTAAGGTGCAAATAACAGAAAGTACCGTAAAGGTTGTGCTTCTAGATGGATTCCTGATGCGTGTGAGTATGGGCAGCTTTTTTCGAATTCGTAGAATACACTGCACACTATCTACTGGCCATTATCTCATCCTCCGGACCATCCCGCCAAAATGATACTGAAAATAAATCGGCTTACAGCATCGTAAAGAGCTCTTACCAGTTCGTTAAACCCATTGTGCTGTGAGTAGAGCTTGTGGGATTTCATTATTATGATGGTGGTGCGAGAAATATCTCTGTATTTTTTGTGCAATTGAGCAATTATTTCTCTATGCTTACAAAGTCTGTTCGGCAGGAGATCCAATCGCATTTTCAGTTTTTTAGATAGTTGTGAAATGCTTAAATTTGTATGAGAAAGCAATGCAGCGTTTATTTTAATTTTGTAATTTTAGACTGGATTCACTCGCAGCTGGATTCATCGTTTTACAATTGGGATTTGGTGATGGTTTCTACTAATAAACCACCTCCAAGCCTTGCACAAGTGGGCAAACGCCAAACTTTAAAAAATGATACGAATCTATTCTACAATTTAATAAATCATGCTACTCATTTCAATGCTCTATTACTGCCGTTCAACACAAACTTCTTAGCAAACTGACAAAATGAGAGCACAGGACAATTTCTGCACATAAATTTTATCCGATTCCTCGGCCATGATCTTTGTACTAGTTTATCAGTGTATAATTAAGATTTGAGGCGTCTATTTGATATTTATATTGCCTGTGGAATGCAATTTTCCATACGAACTCGTTAGGAAAGGAGCAACAATTGTCTTGTCTTACGTTTTTCTATTTCTTTATGGATCGATCATGTCATCTAACGCTTTCGATCGCTGTAATATTCTTCTCGTCTTGCGTCTTCTTCACTCTTCTCGTCTTGTCTGTGAAGGGTTCATCACCGTTTCCTTGTCCATTCCATTATGTACTGTAGGTTTGTTGTATTTGTTTTCTGTAAAACCTTCTTCTTGGAGTTGGACAAATCTGCCTGTACTGTTTTGGGGTTTTTAGTTTGATTGTTTTACTTTAGTTTGTTTTGGTTTGTTTGTTTGTTTTTATTTTTATTGTTATTTTTTCAACTAACTATTGTTTTCAATTAAAAAATACCACTTCAGTTCTTTGTCTTAAGTTAGGTGTTTTGTTTATTCTAAGTTAATTCACGAGATTCATGCTCGTTAATAAGAAGCATAGATTTTACATTATTTTTTCTCTTTTCTCTTTTCTTTCTCGTTTTTTTCTAACCACAGATATGGCAGTGTCCAGAGTTTTAGAATTGTCACTTACCCGGCATTTCATCATGATACCCTCCATTCAATTTCGTCATCATCGTCCCTTGTTGCCGTCGTCTTAATCATCGTCTTTAACCGTACACACCACCCTCTCATCGTCGTAAAGATCGTGCGCAGATCGCATTCATACAAACTTATTCGACAATCGGAGACACACAGTGGCTGGCAGCATTATAGTTGTCTGGGAAAACTATATTCAATATAAGAAAATTTATCCAGTGTTCGCGAGTGTAATGAAATACTGTGGATTGGCTTACGCAAGCGGGTGTGTTCAAATATGTGTTTTAGAGCATTTACATTGCCGATACTGTTGATGTGCTGATGGGTGTGAAATATTGTGGAAAACGAAGATTAATGATTCAAAGTTCTAGTGCAAGAAACGAATTCAAGCCAGTGTGTACCGTAGCTTTATAACTTGTCAAATCAGTGGAAGTCGTGATGTTTAAAATAAAGTCAAACAAATAAGGAACTGTTGGTGTTAACATTGGACCTATTTTTGTTACGCGTATCCAAACAATCAACCCCAATGTCTGCGGACAACAACGATCCGCGTATAAACTGTAAAAATATTTCCTTATTTGCGACAGTGATAGAAGATATGACAAATGATTTGAATATTACTTATAATGAACAGACGGGTTCATAACTTATCTTCAATATATTTTTCCGCTGTCTTCTTGTCAATTAAAAAGACGAGTATCATTGTCGTATTTACGCTTCTAATACATCTCCTTTCTTAAACTTCAATCTCACAGGTCGTCCATCAACCATCCGCGAATATCGTCAGGCGGGGGTAGTAGCAGTTGGTATAACAGCGGTGCCAACAGCAACGATCATAGCCCAACATCGATCTCACAGACCTCCTCCTATCAACATCCATCCGGCTCGATAGCACCCGCACAGCTATCGGACAGTGGAGGAGGAGGAACTGGCCAGGGTCACAATAATACCGCTGGCAGTGTAAACAACACTCACAACAATAACAACAACAACAGCTACGATGGATATGCTGTGAAGAAGAAGGCGCAACAATCACTCCCGACGTCTCATCGATCCGGTTCCGAAGCGGACTCGCCCAACGATCTGCACCTTCATCATCACCTCCACCACAGCAACAGCAGTAACAACAATCACCTGCACAACTCCCACCAGCAACAACAGCAGCAGCACCATCATCACCACCATCAAAATAACCATACCGCGTCGCGACATTCGTCGCCGGTGTCACACGGTGGCGGCGGCCATTACCACCAGCATCCGCCGGGACGAAGTGGCAGTGGTGAACGGAACGAACGGTCGCATCATCACCACCACCACCACCAGCAACACCCGCATCAACACCACCAGCAACACCGACATCACCGTTCGGCATCTCGGTCGCGATCACGTTCGCCCAGCAGCAGCTCTTCCTCTTGCTCCTCGTCGACACACAGCAGTGCCGGGGGCGGGATTCCGAGCCAATCTGGCGAAGCTGGCACGACGACGAACCTGTCGGGACGTAGCGGAGGAGGCAGTGGCAGCGGCAACCCTAGTGGTAGCAGCACCGGAAGTGGTTCAACCGTTGGTGGACTGCTGCCATCGTTGCCGTCGCCCTATGGCCGCGGCGATGCTGCTGCACTCTGCTCGTCGTCGTCCCCTTCGGCAACAGCAGCTGCTGCAGTAGGCAGTGGAAGGACTCTGCTGCAGTCAGCTATCTCCACGGCAGCAGCAGTCGCAGCGGCAGCTGCAGCAGCGGCAGCAGCATCCGCAGCAACAGCATCGCCGGGAACGCTCATCGGAGGCAGCAGCAGCGGCTGTGACGACGGCTTGGGTGGCGGTATCGCTAATAATGCAGCTAACGGTTCGGGCAAACAAGGTAGCAGTAGCAGCAGCAATTCCAGCAGCAGCAGCAGCAGTAGCAGCAGCAGCAGCAGTAGCAGCAGCAGCAGCAGCAGCAGTAGCAGCAGCAGCAGTAGTAGTAGTAGCGGCAGCAACAGTGCCAGACACGGTTCCAGCGGCGCGTTTGTCGGTGGTGGAGGAGGAGGAGGAGGATACACAAGCGTCACAACGACGTCGTCGACCGCTGGTGGAGCAGCAGCATCAGCAGCTCCAGCCAGTAGCGGTGGCGGCGGCGGTGGCGGTGGCGGCGGTGGTGGTGGAGCAGGCGTGGTGGGTGGCGGAGGAACAGGACTCAGCAACGGTACCGGTGGCACGAGTCTGATCAACTGCCACTCGGACGACAACCGTCCGTTGGCAATCTGCGTGCGCAACCTGCCGGCCCGTTCGTCCGACACCTCGCTCAAGGATGGCCTGTTCCACGAGTACAAAAAGCACGGCAAAGTGACGTGGGTGAAGGTGGTCGGCCAGAGCACCGACCGGTACGCGCTCGTCTGCTTCAAGAAGCCGGAGGATGTCGACAAGGCCCTGGAGGTATCGCACGATAAGCTGTTCTTCGGCTGCAAGATAGAGGTGGCACCGTACGCGGGCTACTACGACGTAGACGACAACGAGTTCCGGCCGTACGAGGCGGAGCTGGACGAGTACCACCCAAAGTCGACGCGAACCCTGTTCGTCGGCAACCTCGAGAAGGACATTACCGGGAGTGAGTTGCGCAAGCATTTCGAGTGTTTCGGTGAGATCATTGAGATAGACATCAAGAAGCAGGGTGTGAGCGCTTACGCGTTCTGTCAATATTCGGACATAGTGAGTGTAGTGAAAGCGATACGGAAAATGGACGGTGAGCACCTCGGCAGCAATCGCATCAAGCTCGGGTTCGGTAAATCGATGCCCACGAACTGCGTGTGGCTGGACGGGGTCTCGGACAGTGCGAGCGAGAACTATCTGGCAGCGCAGTTCAACCATTTCGGCACCGTGTCGCAGGTGCGGGTCGATCGGGAGCGTAAGCTGGCGCTCATCTACTACGAGCAGGTGCAGCAGGCGCAGGCGGCAGTGAAAGAGATGCGCGGTGTGATGCTACGTGGCCGCAAACTGCAGGTGGACTTTGCGTCGCGCGAGTGCCAGGAGGCGTTTTACGATAAGTTAGATAAGCAACAGACCGGCGGCGGTAGCAACAACAGCATATCGTCGTCGTTCGGATCACCCCGCTTCGGTGGCGTTACAGGAATCGCCGGGGGCGGCGCTAGTAATAGTAGTAGCAATAGTGTTAGTGGTACTGTAAGTAATAGCAACAGCACCGGTGGCGTCAACAGTGCTAGCGTCAGCAGTGGCTGCAGTGCAGGTGGCAGTAGTAATAGCAGTAACAACAGCAACAGCAACAGCACCAGCAATAGTAGCTCGAATCGCAACCGGCCTGGTTCGTCGTTCAGCCGACCAAGCAATCCGCTCAGTCTCGGGAGCAGTGGAGGCCGAGTGGGCACGGGAGATTCTGGGTCCGGTGTAAACGCAGGTGTCGTCGGTGGCGGCGCCTCGCCCCGCGTTGACCCGCTTTCACTAGCGTCGTCCTCGTCGTCGGCGGTCGCTGCTTCTGCCGCGATCGGTGGAGGCGTCAGTGGTGTTAGTTCACGGGGCGGTAACAGTGGGTCAGTTGTGGGAGGTGGTGGTGGCTCCTTATCATCGGCACGATCGAGGGTTGTGCGATACTCGAGTGAAGACTATTACTCGGAGGGTGGTAGCGGTGGCGGTGGCGATCGGAGGTTTCGTAGTTACGACGAATACAGCCAAGGATCGGGTGCTAGCTCTACACACGAGGATGAACGGTACGATCACCATGAGCACAACAACGGCGGCAGCAGCAATAGCAATAATACCGCCGGTGGTAATAGTGGAACTGCTGCTCCCGGTGGATCTTCGAACAGCGGATATGTGCGTAGTAGTAGTCTGATCGATCGATTGTCCGGCGGCAACCTCCATCATCACCATCACCATAACCCGCCGTCCTCCGACTCACCACCGTCATCGTCCGCAATATTGCCCGGTATTAGCAGCACTGTAGGAGGAAGTTTGTCGTCCTCGTTACAATCCCGCCTAGGTGGCGATTCTGATCTATCGCCGTCGTCAACCGGAATCAGCTTACGGAAGCGCGGCGAAAAAGGCACTGGTAAGTACAACGCAACACGATTACAAGCAACTTGCGTGCACGATACCATGACTTTGATTTTGATGTACTCTGTTTACTACTTGTATGCACTTACAGGTGGCGATAGTAGCAGCAACATGCGCTACTTGCAGAAAGAACGTGTACATATACTAGAACAGCTAGAAGAATGCCCGTCCAGTGGTGATGAACTGGTTAGTCCGAAGAAGCGTATCAAATACAACTCCGACGGGCACCATCATCACCACCATCACCACCACGGCCATCACGGCGGCAGTGACTCTGATCGCGACCGTGATCAACGTGAACATCGCGATCTTCGTGATCCCTCGCCCGGAACGCCAGTAGCAGCAGTAGGTGGCGGTGTTGGCAGTGTCGTCGTTGGAAGCGGAACTCCCGGTGGTCCAAGTACCGTCAACAGTAACAGCAATAGTAGCGGGAGCAGCAACATGCATCACTACAACAGTCACCACCATCACCATCACCACCACCACCACAGCAACAGTGAGAGCGGAGGTGGATTGGGAGGAGGTGTATCGTCGATCAGCGGAATTCAGTCTTCGTCCGCACTGACACACCGGAAATCGATGGAAGTGCGCCGGTTGTCCGAGTGTAATCTGCAGGCATCGAAGCAATCATCCCTGTCCTCGGTGGTTGGCTCTGGAGGAGGAGGCGGAGGAAGCAGCCATAGTAGGCGACCGTCCACTGAGAGTACATCGTTGCACCAGCGTCACGGTAGCAGCAGCAGCAGTAACAGCATCAGTGCTTCCATTTCACAACAATCACATCTGGACGGCGGCAGCGGTAGCAACAATCACTCGCTCTACTCGCATCATCTCAGCAAGCGGCGAAAAATGGTTGCCGATGGTGGTGGCGGTGGTGGTGGTAATGGGAGTGGTAGCGGAAGCAGCATGCAGACGCTGTCGTCTGGAACAACACCGAACAACGTGGCCAGTAATAGTGGAGCGTCGTCGGGCGGTACTAGCAGCAATTCCAGTAGCGGAGGAGGAGGCGGAGGATCATCGACAGGAGGAGGAGGCAGTGGAGCGAACAGTAGCTTGTCGACGACGAACGAACATCACCATTCGTCGCGGGGTCGTGGTCATCAGTTACATTCGATACATTCTCATGAGGCTAGTGGTGGGGAGAGCGCGGATGGTTCCCGTCCGGGAACGCCGCTGTGCGATGAGCGACCGGAGAACCTGCTGCTACCAAGTGAACCACGCCGTATCCCGACGGGGCGATCGTACAATCAGGAACCGCTCGTGCTGCCACTACCTCGGTTTGCGGTGCAAGTGTTTCAGCAAAACCGGCTCAATGCGTTGCAACAGCAGTCGACAGTGGCACCGGCGGCGACGACTGGGACCTCAGCGGCGTCATCAACACCGTCCGCCAGTGGAGCGGGGATTTCGTCTTCGTCGTCATCATCATCTTCGTCTTCCTCGTCATCCGCTGCCGATCGACAGTTGACGGCAGTGGGAAGCACTGCTGCTGGAATTACGCCCGCCTCTGGATTGTCGTCATCGTCTGCAGCACCGGTGTTTGGAAATACAGCCCAAAGTCACTCTTCGTCTTTTGCGTCCAATTCTAGTCTGCAGAGCAGCAACAGTGCCCTGTCTAGCCCACCGCCCACCGTAGGCACTGCGCTGTCGTCTAAATCGCAACCAGCTCCACTGCTCAGCAGCACTGCAAGTGCATCAGCCACACCACCGTCTGTTGGTAGCGGCAGCTTTGCACTGGTCGGTAGCGGTGGTACATTGTTGCTGGATGCGACGAACGAGATGGTTCCGGCAAGCCCTCCACCACGAGCTCCCTCGGTTAGCTCAACCTCCAGCGATTCGAGCGATCTTGGGCTCTCGCTTGACGAACGCATTAAAACGCTGGATGAGAAGTTCGAGAAGTGGTCAGGCAGTACACAGGCCGCCTCCGTCAACCGGCTAGCAGTGGGCGGCAGTGTTGCCGGTGGAAATAACAGCACAGCTGTGAACAGTGCCGGAAGTGGCAGCGGCTCCAGTGATCTCCATTTCCTAAACGATCGCCACCATTATTCACACTCATCCAGCAATAAGGGAGGCTATACAAATCATCATTCCTCTTCGTCCTCGTCTCACCATCAACTTCTTCATCATCAGCAGCAACAACAGCAACAGCAACAGCAGCAGCAGCCGTCGTTCCACAATCACATTGTGGGCAGTAGCAGCTTGCTGCACAACCACCTTCATCACCAGCCGGCTCATCATCACCTGCAGTCTCCATTGTCCGTTGGATCACCGTCTACCTCCTCGTCATCTCTGACGGCCGCGGGTTCGTCGTCCTTCCGCCACAAGTTTCTTGATCTCGATGTACATGAACTTCCCCCTTCGGATATCGTCAAGTCCGTACTCTCTAAGAAGTCGATCTTTGACGAAGATCTCAAGCGGCTCGAGAACATCGACGACAAGTATGAGCCGCGCGATTTTTCCAACTATTCGAAAAGCAGCGCCACGTTGGCTTCGGCAGCGACGCTCGCAAACGTATTGGGCGGCAGTATAACTACGGCTATCGGTGCACCCGGAGTTGCGTCAGTTCCATCGGGCGTGGGAGTCGGAATTCCCTCACCGGCATTAGTCAACAGTGTCGCTTCCTCGACTAGTGCATCACCGGTACACATGGGTTCAGTGAAACCGGCCGTACCTGCGACAGCGATATCAGCCCAACAGCAGCAGCAGAATCCGGCCAGTAGTAGTGTATCAGTACTAACTGCAGCAACAGCGGCAATCACTGCAACTGCCTCAACGACCGCTACACCGCAAACAACCGCGGCAGCAACCGTACCGGCATTGAATATACAGCGCGTCGGCGGTAGCAGTGCCACAGTCTCGCCAATGAACAGCCCGCAGCCGTACAACAGTCCAACTCCGTCGTCCGTTAAATCCTGCCTACAATATCCTTTTCCCAGTCATCCGCCATTGGCGCAGCAATCTCCTTCAACTGGATCCACTGCTGCAACCACGACAACTACCACCACCAACAGTGACTCTAGTAGCGGCGGTAGCACTACTGTAACTGGAACCACGACTCCAACATCATCCTTGGATGCAGCGTCACAATCCACCGCGTCGGAGACGAAATCGGTGGCACCATCTTCGTCTCCGCTGGGGGTAAGCAGCGGTACACTGCCCACTAATAACGCCAGCACCGGCAGTAGCAGCAACAACAGTAACAACAACAGCACTAGTAACAACACCCTAACAACAGTTACGTCGTCCCCGTCCGTTAATAGTAATACTAGCAGTAATAGCACGACAAGTAGCAGAAGCGCGGCGGCAAACGCTGCTAACAACACTTCAACTGCTGTTGCTGCTGCATCATCGACAATACTAACAACTGTTACTGCTGCGAACAATACGACGACAGCAGCCACCACATCTGCTGCTAATGTTGTTGCCACTGCACTATCTACATCGTCGTCGTCGTCGTCGTCAACCAGTAAACCAAAGACCAATGTTTTAAATAAAAGTATTAGTTTAACGGAAAAAACAAGTACAAATGCTAGCGGTAACAACAATAATTTAATACACAATAGTAGTAATCTAAATAGTGGTAGCAGCAGCAGCAGCAGCAGCAACAGCAGCAGCAGCAGTAGTACTAGCACTGGTTCTAGTGTTAATCACCTGTCTTCAACGACTGGAGCTGCCGTATCGCCGTCAGGAGTAATAGTGAATATAACAAACACGGCGGCACAGAAATTGTCCTCTTCTGTGCCATCGGTTTCGACGATCACTTCTTCGTCGTCATCATCATTATCATCATCAGCAGCAACAGCGGTAGCGTCGTCAAATAATAGTAACAATAATGTGGTTGTGAAGAATAGCAGTAGCAGCAATAACAATGTGGGGGCGACCAGCATACCGGGAAGTACAAACGTGGGTACGGTTAAGCTAAGTTCCGGCGGTGATGGTGGCAATACGTCGTCCAATGAACTACCGCATATGCATTCCAGTAGTGGTGGTAGCAGTTCCACGACAGGACTCCCTTCCCAGAAAGAAGAATCTAACTGTGGGGGTATCAAAAGCGCCATCAATATCAGCAGTAGTAGCATCAATAAGCATCACAAGGATCGTCGAAAACTGTCCACTGCGTCGTCTACCTCATCGACTTCGTCGTCAAGTGTTGCATCGTCACCGAATCCCGCTTCTACTGGTTCTTCTGGAGGTAGTGGTGGGCAGGCTGTAGTGGATGAGCCCGAAGAAGCGACGGCGCCGCCGACTGTAACGGCACCGTCAAAGCATTCGAGTAAATCTTCGAGCAAGTCGAACTCACATCATCACCATCATCACCACTACGGTGCAAGTGAGCATAGTGGACATCGAACCAACAGTAGCAGCTCCGGTGGTGGTCACCATAGCCATCGGCATCACAGTGATAGTGTCAGTAGCAATAGTAGCAACAGCAGCAGCAATGGTAGTAGTGCAAACAGCACTGTGAAGAACTCGTACAAAGAGCACGATCGCAACCATGTTGTCAACAATGATCACTCCTCTGCTGCTATTACCAACAGTAGCTACCGTGATGATTTTGATCGACTCAAGCAGGAAGCTGCCTCAGCGTCATCTGCTGGAGATCGTCACGCGTCGAGTGGGTCATCGAAGCGTAGAGATAAAGACCGCGACGAACGTGTCACTAACTACGAGGAATCAAGGAAAGGAAAGGAAGATGGAGGGAATGCAAATGTGGAACATCGCGAAAAGGATCTAGATCGTCACGGTGGATCGGAGAAGGATCGAAAGATGCAGCAACAGCGTGGTGATGATGCGGACAAAGATCACGACAAAGTTCGTCGTACCACGAAAGTTTCTAACGATTCCGAGCAGACGACGAAGGAATCCTCAAATTCCTCGAGTCAAAAGAACCATCACCACTATCACCAAGACGAGGCCGGTGCGCAACACCAACATCACCACCATCGGGAAAAGGATCGCCGCGATCGTGTAAATTCTTCTGGCAGTGGATCACCGACAAGAAGTTCGTCGAAACGACGTCTTAGTTCTCAGGACAGTATCGAATCGACGCTAGAAGAAGCGACAGCGTTGAAAAAGGTTCGTTCTAGCACACAGCAGGATGGAGGAAGTGTTACCAGTGGTGGTAGCAACGGTTCGAAGAGCGGTGAGAGGCGAGAGTCTGGCAAAGAAAGCAGAAGAGAGAGTAGTAAATACCATCATCACAAGTCCAGCAGCACTGGTGGTGGCAGCAGCAACAGCAGTCACAATCACCGTTCGGAAAAGGTTTCTTCGAAATACAGCGGAAGCAACGTTCCTGTTGCTGCGACGACTTCGAACGTGATTACCTCTACGGAAAAGGATTCGGTCACTAGCAAACAGCAGATGCAGCACGTGACAGAAAATCATGTCACCGAAAAGCAACACCATCAGGCTTATCTGCTGGAAGAACGCCGTAAAGAGATTATGTTATCGGGTGAAGATCATGGTGTTGGCACAATTACCGGATCTGGGGTTGCCAGCAGTACAACCGGCAGTGGTGTTGGAATATCTCACCATCATAAGCGTAAGGAACGTTACCACGATAAGCACAAGTCTAAGAAAAAGTGCGATCCGTCGCGTGACAAAGAAAATGCGCTCAGTTCAAACTTCCCCGCGGATAGTTGCGGTGGGAATCGTTCCACAAGCGATGAGGATGAACAGAATCGAATACGCTACAAGAAGGAACGTAAAGAGCTGCAGGAGTTTGCGAAACAGCGCTATCACAGCTCTGGTGGAACAGGTTGCACTACCGGCGGTATGGGCTTGGATGCTGTAGACTACAAGTTGGCTGTCAGCAAATTGAACTGCAGTGGAAGCGGCGGCGGAGGTCGAGTAGATCGCAAATCCTCGCAGCCAGTCAGCCGGGCCGAATCGTCAGCCGAGGAGGGACGGGAGAAGAAAAAATGTCGGTCGAACAGCAGCCGCAAGGCGAACAGCTCTGATACGGACGATTCGGATGAACCGAAAAAGCACTCGATCTTCGACATTCCCGACGATGGTCCAAACATATCCATGTATGACAAGGTGAAGGCGCGATCGTGCAAAAACATGCAAAAACAGGAGGAGGAGAAGAAGATAAAGGCAAAGTTCTCTCAGCTGAAGCAGTGTCGAGCCAAGCGGGAAGGTAAGAACCGTTCTAAGAGCTGGGAAGAGGGCGACGATTCCGATTCCGATGGAATGAATTCGGACACGACGATCAACAGCAAGTACAATCACAAGGATCACAATAAGAGTGGCATGGTGACTACGACAGATGATGAGGAGCACGTACCAACAACTCCACGATCCCGGCGTAACTTTAAGGAATCGTCATTGGCCTCGGACTCGGACGAAGGTCATCAGGATGATCATTCTGCTCATCGTCATCAGGAACAACAACATCATCATCGTGCGGCAATGTTTAATCGCGAGCGGTTAAATGATCTATGCGACGACGAGAGCAGCGAGGGTGGTGGAAATTTGGTGGTGCACGGCACTGGTGATGGACGCGACAAGCAGACGAACCGAGAATCGCAGCAGCAGCATCAACACCACCGTCAGCAGCAGAAGCAGCAACAGCAGCAATACTACGAAAAGAACCGCCGCCGAAGCTCAGGCGAGGACAAGAAATTGTCCCGCAAAAGTTCTCGATCCACGCGCATACAATCCGACACTGAGACGGACGACGAATCGATGGCGCGTGAGCGATTGAAGCTGAAGGCAGCGTCTGGCGGTACCAGTTGTGCGCTGGACAATAGCATGATTTCTGACGCCGAATTCGATCACATTAACGACAATATTGGGCGCATGTTTGCCGGAACGATTGAGCATGACGTCAAGATCAAGAAGGAAATTAAGAGTGAGGATGAGGGTGTGATTGATGAAGACAAAAAAGCATCCTTTGTTGGTATGGCGAATGCTTCAGCACCGCTGTCACCCACAGCAACGAAACCGGATAGCAGCACCGTACTGACCGGTGGAGAGCGAAAACCTTCAGCCTTCACACTTATTGCCAGTGATATTTCCGATGATGATCTAGTTAAAACGGTTGTGAAATCGGAATATCTACAGCAGAACACAGCTGTGTTGTCGACTATTTCTTCGGTATCACCAACGGTATCGTCGATTAAGCGTGAACCGATCGACCCTCTGGCGTCCACGTACAAACCGTTTAAGGAACGTCAACAGCATTTGTGCGACCAGTCCGGCTCTGATGGTGGTGATATCATGCTGCAGATGACACCGAAAACGGACATAAGCCATTCAGAATCGAAGAAAAAGCAAAAGAAAAAACAGAAGCGCAGTCGGGTTCCCGATGGTGACAGTAGCAACATGTACGAGCAGTTTGAGAAGGAAATGTCTGTTTCAATGCCAAAAAATCCCGAATTGAATCTGCAGGCTGAAGCCATAG
This sequence comes from Anopheles dirus, assembly GCA_000349145.1. Classification (NCBI taxonomy): domain Eukaryota; kingdom Metazoa; phylum Arthropoda; class Insecta; order Diptera; family Culicidae; genus Anopheles; species Anopheles dirus. The sequence goes on along the minus strand of KB672869.1, from coordinate 2,613,133 downwards.
CGACTGGAACTGCTTCATCCACATCATCCACAACAGCGGTCGATGGTCGAGGAAATGCATTGAATGCACCGGCTCCAATAAACACCAATGCCGCCGCCGCTTCGTCGTCCCTAGGCGAAGAATCAAAGAAATCGTCCGCGGAAGATCATCATATGTCTTCATACAACAAAAAGAAGCACAGCAGTGGAAAGAAAGAAAAGCGTCGCGATCGCTCAAAGGAAGACTACGAAAAATTATCGTCGTCCTCATCGAACCGTTCGAAAAAGTCGAAAAATCGTCACAAGGACGGGAACAATGCTAACGCTGGTAGTGGTGGTAATACTGGTGGTATTGGTGGAAATGGGTCTAGCAGCGCAAATAGCAAGTTCCTGGATATGGAGCTTTTTGGACCGATCTCTGATGATGAATCACAACATTCGTCCGTGGAAACAGAGGCATCTCGTGGAAAGCAAGGCTCAGTGGAATCAGATGAAGCGAAGGAAGATGATGTGCACCAAGCGACTCACGCAAAGAATGTCGATCATAAGGATAGTATTGCTAATGCTGCGAGCAATACGAACGAATCAACATCCTTCATGGTCAGTGGAGGCGCTATCGAAGATCAACAGCAACATAATAGTGGTGCTGGTAGCGCTAAGCAGGAGATTTCTGCTGCACAGCCAACATCGGTATCTTCTTATTCAACGGCCGATCCATTAACTGACAAAGAATCGCGTAAACGCAGCAAGGAAAAGAAACGGCGGGATCGTGAAAAGATGCGCGCCTCGATGGTGTTACTAAAGGAGGACGAGAATAGCGTCGATCTGGACGAAGCCGGTCGAGCGCTGGAGGCGCAACTGATGAGCGACAACGATCAGAAGGTCGAAGATGTTTCACCCGCTTCGACCGTTGCTAGCGTTTCTTTGAGTGGCAAACGATCTTCGGTCGATGTGGTCGACGTATTTCGCTATACAGATGGCGACGACAGCATGGAGATGTCGTACGGTGGCGAAAAGAAGGAACAACCTTCTGTCTCTTCAACGGACCATAGTCGAAAAGAAAAGAAGAAGAAGAAGAAACGGGGCAAAGATGAAAAACACAAACATCATCATAACACCAGCAGCAGCATTAGTTCGATGAGCATGATCGCGGTCAGTGGCAGTAATGCTGTGATTACTAATAGCATTTCCATCGCTAACAACATTGGATCCAGTGGAGGGTCGCTACTAGTTCAGGCTGCCGGTGCAGGAAGTAGTAATATCGCTCAGACTGGCTACGGAAGCAGCGCAACTACGACTAGTAGTCAAGCGAGCAGTCATCCGCAGCCTCAACCACCAACGACGACTCCGGTGACTCCGTCGATTAACAAACTTTCGTTGGATATTATCTCCGCGCAGCAAGAAGACTCAAAACACAACCTTAGCAAACCATCGCCAAGTCTGCCTTGTCTGCTAGACGAAAGTCCACCACCTTCTAACAAGCATCAGTTGACCGCCCAAACAAACGCTTGTGACTCCTCCGGCGGTAGTGCTGTGACAGCTGCGGCCGCCGACGGACGTGTATCATCGTCCTCTCCGTTGCCGGCCCACACCGGGGATGGAAACCGCGAAATGATTTGCTCTACACCAAAGATCGAGACGAAGGAAACATCCGGTAACCAAAAATCACAAAACACTTCAGAACGTTCTGAAAAATTGGGTTCAGTTGCTGCAGCAACACCAACAACAGCTGCCAGTATGAAGCAAAAGATTGATACTGGCTTTGGACTCGTTCTCGATGAGCAGCTGCACGAGAAAGCGGTGATGTCAATTTCGGGCGAGTTTACTGAAAAGCTAGGAAATTCTGATCAAAACACGAATGTACAGATCGCTGGTAAAGAAGGTGAACAAAAACAACAGTCCAAACAGAAACTCGATGACTCAAAGCTGTCACTCGTAGAGGAGAAGTCACGTGTGGTGATCTCGCAGGAGGAAACGGAAGATGCCGTAGCAGCACTACTGGGTGAAAGTTTTGGCACGTCCAATACTCCAGATTTCTCTGATATGTACAGTGATCCGGTTGAGGAGGAACAGCTGGCGTCGCAACTACAAACCGAAGAACCGCCTCAGATACCGGAGGAAGACGATGAAGAAATGAAGAAAGCGATCATGAGCCTAAACGCAGAAGAGTTGGACATTAAGGAGGCAGATACACCCCAGTCAGAGCACGATCTGCAGATAGACACTGACACGGAAGATGCCAACTTGGATGACGATCATCCCTCCAGCTTGTTGCGCTTCGACAACCCACCAAAAACACCCGATGTGGATCTGAGCCAGATTGGTAAACCGCTTATTGAAGGAGCGCAGACCAACAAGATTGTTGAAAGTCCAACGGTGCAAGTGAACGCGACGGCTGACAGCAGTAGCAACGCTGGTGCTTTCAAGAAAGATGACTCCAATGGCAAGCTGCTCGAGATGCCCAATACACCGGGCAAAAATGTGTCTTTGGCCAATGAATCTCCTTTGCGTGGAGGTTTTGCCGAGGAATCATCTCTAAAGACAGCGGGCAAGATCAATTCAGGATCACCTTCGTTATCTACAATGGAGTTATCAAAAGCAGCTACTAATGTGAAGGTATCTGCCGCAGCTGATGCAATAGCGTACCCGGCTAGTCTGCCAAACCATAAAGTCGTAATTCCTACGACCTCGATAGCGATTGCTAAAGATGGCGAACCTCGGTTGAACATGAACTCCTCTAGTTTGGTGTCCGACGTAAAAGCAAAACCCACTGTAGGTCCGTACAGCTCATCGACGACAACAACATCCACGCCAACTAGCCAGTCAACGGTGAAAGTTTTAACATCTACGCCATCCACGTGTCCCAAACCGATCCATATTGGACCGATGCCGGCGCAGCCAACTGTTGTTCCCACTACTGTACGTCATCCGTACGGTGTGCAAACTCCACCAACAATTACCATTCCAGAACAGCATACTATTATCTATCATTCGGCTGGAACTGCAGATGCATCTCCACGTGGTGTTGTTCCAACCAGTGTTGTGACGGGTGGTGGTGGTATGCATTCACCAAAGCTGCACATATCCGCTCCACATTCACCATTTGCGCGAACGTCCTCACCAACAACCCTGAGACCAGCTGGTGGTGGCACAAGTGCCGCGAATCGCCAGTCACCTCAGCTTAGTCCCATTATGCAGACAGGTGGTAGCAGTCCGCAGACTATGATCATTCATCACGGTGGGCATATTGTAGTACATTCTCCCAATGCGGCACAAACAACGGCTGGGTCATCAGTCGGACAGGGTAATTTCGTTTCGCAGAAATCTATGACATCCACATCAGCGACACCGGCAATTGTCGGACAGCAGTATCAACACCATTTGCAACATCAACAAAATACGTCGCCCGGATCAAGAATGCCGCTCGTTGGTGGAGCAGCACAGTTCAAACCCGCATCAACGAAATCAAGCGAACAACATCCAATCAAAACGCAATTCAACAGTACCGGAAGTCCGGTTGGATTGTCGAGAATCATTACCGCCAGTGCAGCTTCGTCACATCCGCCAGCATCTACATCGGCTGGGACAGGCATACAGTCTGCAGGATTGGAGTCTACTCCTACCAAATCGAACATCATGATCAATACAACAAGCTCCACGAGCACCACCAGCTCCACAACTACGGCGTCAAGTTACTCGTACTCAGTTCATAACACTAGTAAACAGCTAGAGTCGTCGATAAAAACTATACCGACGACAGCTTCATCCAGTCCGGGAGTGGTAACATCGATTAAGGCGACAACCATCGTTGCACAGCAACCGATTACAATAACATCGGTGACACTTGCCCAGCAATCGAAGCAATCGTCTCCATTAGCTGTCACTACTTCCAACGCAGCAACACACTCTTCAAGTGTGACGACAACGTCACCCTCGGCTAATGTGATAGTGGCCAAGGCGAAACAATCGGACCCTAAACAGTCACCGACTTCCATGTTTGGAGTAGGCAATAACGCAATCTCAACGATAATGACCAACCCCAACCATCAACCGATTGCTGCCCCCATGCCGAATGCATCAGACTTGGTCTCGAAATCGTTGTTCGTTTCAGACAGCCCAGCGAAAACGGCTCCTACTCCGACCATCGACATGACGGTTGCTAAATCGGATGCCTCAAAGGATGAAAAAAGCATCAAGGGAACTCCAACATTTGAGGACTCGAAACAACAGCGATCGTTGGCAGTAGCTGTGAGCGTGGATGAACAAGAGACTGATTCGAAAGAGGACAGCGATTGCTGGTCAGCGAAGGAGATCAATATCGATTCGGTGATAAAAACGGTTGATGAACTATGCTCTGAAGATGAGTCTACTTCCACGCAGCCTATCGCGTCAACTACTATGAGTAAAAGTAGTTCCAGCATTGTCGATAAAGCGGCTTCGACGATCGAAATGGTGGCTAAAGGCGTTTGCGATGATACTACCACCAACGCGTTGTCTAAGGAAGGATCTAGAAATGACTCTGTCAGCACGGCTAGCAAAACATCAAATAGCAGTGAAGATTCTACAGTAAATCCTCTACTAACGGGAGAGGGCAGTAAAATTACCGAAACGGGTTCGACGATGTCTACCATTTCGGGTGACAATACGATACATCAACGCTCCATCACGATCTCATCAACCGCGCAGGCCATCGAAGAGGAAGAAGGTGAAGATGGCGGAACGCATAGCGAAGCGATGGAGAAGGAAAGCAATACTCGTGGTGGAAAACGCGGGGGTCGTCGCGGAGGTCGTAAAACTTCCGAAAGTGCCCATACCCCAGCAGTTGGTACAGATAAGCCAACCATTGTCGCAGATCAAAACACTGGGATTCTCGAGGCGGGTATTCAAACTCGGACTAGAGGTGGAAAAACTGCCGGGGTTAAGCGAGGTCGAGGTGGTCGGGGTGGTGGTAGCGCACGTGGCGGTGGCACGGCCGGAACGGTTAACGTGCCAAATGTTGCAACTACGCCTGCTGCGGTGGTTTTGCCATCGGCGCCGTCATCCGCACCTGGTACTCCTAAGGTCATTGCTAGCGCTAGGGTAGGTCTGGCCGTAGGCTCTTCGGACATCTACGAATTCCACGATGACTCCGGAGAGGAAGTATCTAATACGGATAAGACCACCTCCGCCGGTGCTGGTGGAGAAGGTGCGCGTCCAAGGCTGATCTTGACGATAAAGAACCAAGCGGCTGTTACGACCGCTACACCTGTTGCCATTACCAGCACTGCACCGGCAACAGTGATAGCAACAACCGCATCGGTAGTCGTTACTACCAGTTCTAACAGCGTCACGGCGGCACCACCGTCAGTGTTGGCTAATGTCGGTACAGTTGCAAGCGCCGGAACAGTAGCAGTAGCACCAACAACCACCACATTAGCAGCATCCCAACCAATAAATAGCACCATGAATGCATCCACGATGCCGCCACAGATGGCAACTCAACAGCAACATCAACCTCTACAGCCAGCACAGCCGACAGTGCAACCAACACAAGCATCGACCACTGAACCACATGCTGCACCAATTACAACGGAAGCGAGCAAGGAGGATCATGTGCAGCCACCTTCCAACGTGACCGGAGTGTTATCGGCAGCGGCTATCGCTGCAGCAGCGAACACTAGAAAATCCCGGCGTCTGCTTGAAAAGGATGGACGAAGCACTATCGACGACATAATTGAAGACGTCATTCGGAACGGTCCTTCACCAACGGTTGCAGGTGGACTTCAACAGCAGCAGTTGACACACCAACCACCGTCTGCTGTAATGCCACCGAACCTACAGCAACCACAACTAAACACTTCACTAGGTCAGCAGCAGCAACCGAATGTAGTGACCATGAATCAAGCGGCGGCAGGACTGATGCAGCCGCAGGTGGTTATACAGCAGCAGGTTATTGGTGGCAGTACTGGAGTTGGAATAAGCGATCAACAACAGCAGCAACAAGGTGGTGTTCCTACGACACGTCGTACAACACGACAGAATGCTACAGCGTTGACTGGTAAGTGTTTCATGATATTGTTGTGCAATAGTTTATCCATGGATGCTAATTGTGCTGTATTTCCAGCTGCAGCTGTGGGTGCAGGAGATATGCGCAAATCGCCACGCAGCACCCGCAAGGGCAAGGATCGCAAGATTTCGGAAACGTCAACGGACAGCAGCGACGAAAAGCCAACACAACAAACAACGGCAGTAACGCTGAAGACGACGCAGATGGCGGACGAAAAACAGGTGGCTGGAACGCTGTCCGCTACAACTCCGGTGACTCCAAGCATACAGGCATCGCGACCGAACGAGACAGCATCCGTGGCGGATAAATCTAAGTCGGAGAAATCGAAATCGACCGACGAAGCGAAGGCACCGACCGAGATTGGGAACGTTTCCCAGAATCCGCCAAACTCGCTCACGCTGATCGATCCAGTAACGGGAGAGATGGCGGTCATGCGCCACAGCAAGGAAGGCCAGTACGTACCAATGCCGAATGCACCGCAACCACTCAAGAAGGTAATTGCGGCGGCAGCAGTTCAGAGTGCGGCTGCAGCTGCAGAACATCTCAAAGCGGTTGGAAGTGGCTCGGTAAACGTCGGCTCTCCTATACCACCTACGGTAGTAACCGGCGGCACCAGTGGATCTCCAACCGCTTCGAATCGTACCCCGACACCAGGCACGGTATCCTCACCTACGTCCTCGGCTGCAAGCATGCACATAACAACCAACAAGACAACAACGGTTGTTGCTGCTTCTAAACCACACACACTGAAGTCACACGTGCTGAACTCTCAGCAAGCACTACAGCAACAGCAACATCAGCAGCATCAGCAACAAATAGTGATTAAGCCAGGACAACAACCATCACTGCCTCAACAACAGGCTATCGTAATAACATCTCAGCACCAACAACAGAGCACCACGTATGTGCAAAGTGGTCCTATGGTCGGTGGGAAGACGAAATTGACGGCACACCCGTTAACAACGCCAGCACCGCACAGTCAGCAACATCAGATAATCATACAGAACACCGTCCCGAGCCAATCCTTGCCGCAGCATCATGGCAGTGGCAAGCAAACCATCATAAGCGGCAAGGCACCTCCACCTGGATCAACAATGCCGCCACAAGGACCTGGTGGAGTCGTCGGTAGTAATATTCAGCTGCATCAGCACTCGGCCACTGGCAACCTTCTGATCAATATTCCATCGAACATGCATCCGGCGACTGCTGTGCAAATGTCCCCGCGTCTGCAACAACAACAGCAGCAGCAGCAACAACAGCAGCAGCAGCTACAACATCAGCAACAACAACAACAGCAACAAGTTGTTATTGCAAGTGCAAAGCAACTTCAAGGGCTTTCATCACAGCAACAGCAGCATAAACCCTCGCCACATGTGGTGCAAGCAGTGGGACCAGGAGGAAGTGCACCGCAGCAGATAATAATCCATCGTGGAAAATCTGCAACAGATCCTAGCGGTAGCATTCCTTTACACCAACAGCAAATTCCGGTTGGTTACACAACCGTCGTCCAGAGTGGCAGCAAAATAATCCAACAACCGTCACCGTCCGGTGGTGGTGCTATCATCGGTAAGCATCCGGTGTCGGGACAAACGATACAGATTGCTACCGGTGGTGCACCGGGTCTTCCGGTTCACTACCAGACGATCCAGAATACCCCTGTGCAGTCGACGATTGTGCACAAAGGTGCCATCACTACCGTACAGCATAAGAACCTGCAACAACAGCACAAACCGGTCGATGGAGTTACCCAACAACAAGTTGGATTGCATATGATCGGAGGCAAAACCACTCCGATCATTCACCAGGTTCCTGCACCGGGTGCAAAGATCGTGCAAATCCAACCGACAGCGCCATTGCAGCACCAACAACAACAAACGGTCAATGCGTCTAGTCCAACGGCGTTGCAGACGGTCGGTATAGCGAAGCTGTCGAATCATCACGTTTCAACACCATCACCACCAGCGCCGCAGCAAACGCAACAACAACAGCAATCAGTTCCATCGAAGGGTATGTCGCCGCACCTGCACCAAGCACCACAGATACTGACTGGTGCCGTCGCTAGTCCACCCTTGAAGCAATCCCATCTCCAGGGTCAACAGCCTATTGTTACGGGTATGTGTTACAAGATCGGCACGATCCATGTACAATGACGAAACCATTATGATAACATTGCAAATATTTCTTTCATTTATCTCCGTATAAAACAGGTGCGAGCAGTACACGTGTGGCGTTGCCAGCGATGAGTCCCCAAGGACAGTCGGGACATCCGCAACTGCAGCAAGCTACCATCCAGCGGCATATTCTCGCTCCGCAAGGGCCAGTTTACGAAGCGACCAATTTGGTAAGTAACGCAACAGTGCTGTTGAATTAGCTTTAAATCTAAATAAAAACAGCTGTTCCTTCTCATGGGAGGGTTGGTTCACATTTATCGGTCAATTAACGCTTGTATTGTTCTACTTTCCTTATTACTTGCGTGTGGACGCTGCTGCTGCATACTTGTTTGGCCATTTCTTAAATTTCCAACTTACAGCGCGGCGATTTGGGTGGATTCATCAATCGTGGACAGAGTCCTCCGCCGGCTCATCAACAAACATCTCCTATCACACCGGTTCACGTACGAATATTGTCGTTCTAGAAAATTTTATTGTCCAATTAGTTCAGTTTACTTTTGTTCTTTTTTATTACTTTACTCTCTTTGGCTTTATTGAGTTTCATGGTGTCATCAATTCAATCGAAAGCCAATGTTATGTTGTCTAGAAGGTTACTGATTTTTGTGGTGACCTTTTTATATGCTATAGAACGTTTTTAAATATAAGAGAGCTGCTAATATGAGCTCCAATCGCATACATTTTTTAATGTCCAATTGAACTGCACTTAGTTGGAAGGTAGTTGAAAATTTCTAGGAAAAATCTTCGTTTGATATGAAAATCAGCTAATTGTTACGAATAGTGATGCGACACGCAACCAGATCAAGTCTTGTACCAAAATGTGTAATTTAGTTTATTTGTTCGAAAATAGTCTATTGACCATAATTAGTTCATATTAAGTTTAATATACTATACTGAGATGCCTCTTGTCTCAATTGATTAAAACTAGAGCTATAAGAAGAACCTGTGGTTGTCGCGAAACTAATTATTATTTTTTCTTTTTCTTTCTTTCATTCCTTCATCGTTCGTGTGTGATTTCTATATGCGGCATCGTCTTCGAAAAATAACAGCAGGGGTCGGATGGTGGCTTCCGTGGTGGTATGCCGAGAGATTACGTGAAGTACATATACCGCAGCAACATTCCTATACCAAGGTATGGTTCGGAGCAGCTTCGCTACCAGACTGAGATTGACACGCGTCAATGCAATGGCAACAACCACGATGCTATTATCGATCTTTCTGTTATATTCCCTCTCCGCAGATCCCCCATGCGAGAGCTGTCCGAGATGGAGGAATCGGTTGCTGCCAGTCCACCGTTGGAGCTGCGTCGACCCGCCAGCGGACCACGTACGACAGCCGTTCCGCTAAGTCTCCAAAGTCCGGGAGATCGTGTAACCGGTAGGTGTTTTGTACCACACTCATTCCACGTACTAAAAAAAACCTGCAAAACGGCTTTTCTAATGTTTTTGGTAAATGTTTGTCCCCATCACTCAGATTCACCGCAAGGAGCGCAGATGTATATGGGAAGCGCGCGTATACCGCATCCCTACCCGGAGTCGCTGAATGCACGCTACTACGAACCAACGATCGGTGGACCGAACGCAGCCGGGGGAGGAACGCGTGCCCTGAGCACGGAACCACCGCCGGCGCACCGTCCGCATAATCTGACCACTTCGACCTACACCGGAGCGCCCTACTCGGTCACGCCAAGTCCGACACCTCCACCGTCTGCTTCTCCCGCAACCTTGCTGCACATGCAGCGTGAGCAGCAGCAACAAACAGCGGCTCTGGTACAATCAGTTGCCGTCGCCGCTGGGCAGCGTTTGGTGAGTGATCGAGTGTCGACAGTGCCACAACCACCACCCGGCAGCGGATACTACTATCGCACCGAGGTCGTCGAACACGATATGGTCGATCAGCAGCAGCAGCAGCAGCAGCAACAACAACAACAAATGCATTCCGTGGCACTTGGACAACACGCCGGTTCATCGACGGTGGTTGCCGCATCTGCCCCATTGCCAGCTCACTCCGGAGGAATGATGCCTGTCATGGGTGTTCCACCACAAACGGTGGCCATCAGTGGTCGTAGCATACAGGTGGCAACTCCACCCGGTGGAGTTGGCGGTGCTGCGCCGGTTGTATCGATCGTTCCAACACCGCCACCCTCAGTTGTGCAGAAGGATTCGCTGGACGCGCTGCTCCAGCGATATCCGGTGATGTGGCAAGGGCTGTTGGCGCTGAAGAATGACCACGCAGCCGTCCAGATGCATTTCGTGTATGGCAATCCAACCGTTGCGGGTAGCTCGTTGCCGAGTAACAGCGATGGTTCGACGCCGCCGTTGCGTATTGCCCAGCGAATGCGCCTGGAACCGGCGCAAATCGATGGCGTCGCTAGAAAGATGCAGGTAAGAAGAAAATGCTTTTGATTATTTAAAGTGGCATTTCGGTGTGACCCGTACATAAAACGCATACTAACATTCCAATTTATTTTTATTTTTCGCGCAGATGGTGAATGAACATTGCATGCTGCTTGCGCTACCGTGCGGCCGCGATCGGATGGATGTGTTGCAGCAGCAGAACAACCTACAGACCGGCTTCATCACCTACTTGCAGCAAAAGCAGGCGGCTGGAATCGTCAACATCGCGGCACCGGGCAGCGCTCAGGCGGCCTACGTCGTGCATATATTCCCGTCGTGTGAGTTTGCGAACGAAAACCTAGCCCGTATTGCGCCGGATCTGATGCACCGGGTAGCGAACATTCAGTACCTGTTGATCGTGATTGCAACCGTGTAAGCGACACAGCATAATACATAAAGCGACAAATAGCATTGCGGCCAACATCCGAAGGAAGATCAGAAGGGAAGACCCAGTAGGCTCGAAACCGTAGAAACAATATGAAATGAAATATTTACAAACCATCATTTCCGGGGTGCTGGCTGATTTCCTGGTCTCTAGCGAGAAGATTTAAACTGGTTTTATGGAGGATTTGCGTGTGGAATTCTAAAAAAACGCGTCTGCATATGGAAATGTTCGTGTGTCGATTACAGTAAAGAGGCGAAGGTGAAATAATCCAAAGGAGATATGTGATTTATCCCCCTCCGGAGATGTGTCCCGAGTATTACTTTCGATAGCAATCACAAACACCGTAATACATGCACCCACCCACCACGGCCTAAAGTTTGCCATACGACTTGTGAAACGTGATCGATAGAAGAATCGCGACGGGAAAGGAGACCGAATAATCACTTCTTTTTACTAGCTACATGCTGGCATTCCATACACGATGATGAATGCGACTGTCAACCTCTCAAGAGCATAAAACATTGACGCTTATCTTCTGCTACTACGACAGTGTTGCACGGAACGTTTGGTTGCTTGCAAAAACATCCCCCGTTCTAACAAGACGAACATCGAACAACGAGTAAAAATGGCGAATATGTGAATACAAGCAAAAAGTCGCATAGAATGCGTCAGCTACTACTTAATGGCTGTTCCATATAAATGTTGGTTTTAAATAGTTGCGAAAACGAGATAGACAAGAGAGCGAGAGAGAGAGAAAGAGAGACCGCGCGCGAGAGAGAAAGAGAGAGAAAGAGAGAGAGAGAGGGAAGAGAAAGCGAAGAAAATGGTGACGAAACGCAGAGTTTCGTTACAGTGTGGCTGCATATTTGGCAGCCGTTAAGCCCACCATCTGATCATGACGACGAACCACTAATCTTGACGAAGAGGAGAAGGAAATCGACGCCTGCTTTACAGTTGAGGACAAAACTACCAAGCGGGTCGATAGAAACATAAACAATGCTGATGATGATGATGATGATACTATAATAAGATATAAACTAATGAAAAATACACTCACTCATCAACACACACGCGCACACGTGCAACATAATTAGCGGTGGTTGGAGGTGTGTGTAGTGTGTGTAAAAGAGGCAGATAAAGTTAAAAAACAAAAAATGCGCGCGCTGTATAAAATAAATGAAGGAAGGGCATAATGCATTGGTAATATTCTCTAGTGCGTAAGGTTTGGATATAAAGAATGTTGTACGTATCGTTACATTGCGAACGCTGTGTGTGGGTATGCAGAAATGGAAGTGGAAAAGAGTTTGAATGTGTGTATATGTATGTGTGTGTGTGTGCGAGAGAGCGAGAAAGAGCGAGAAAAGGAAATGTTATAGTTGTTCTGCATTCTTAATATGTGTGAGTGTGAAACGGTTCAGTATGTGGGGTTGCAGGAGAAAACGCAACAGTTAGTAGGGACTCTTCAACACATTAGTAATATTATTAACGCGGTAACGAGCGGATGCAGCAAAAGAAAACACGTTCATTAATACATATAAACATACACTGACACAGCAGGCATACATAAACACGAGAAGAAGAAAACAAAGGAACACATTCACAGGAACACATAAACATATATACAGAACATGGGCGAGGAGAGGAGAGAGGGAGTTACGTGGTGTTTAGGAATAGCGTAATCCGTGTTGTGCGCAACGATCGTTTCCCCCAAGAGCGCGCGCGCGTGCGGCCCTGTGCTGATATGACCGCGGCGCGGCGTAAATATTCAGATACAGATAAGGTAATATTTAGCTCCCTAAGCTCTAATAGGCCGTTAGTGTTACACGAATTCAAACGAAGGGGAGGAGCGACGGAAACAAACTACAACGGAGCCGCCCGTTGAATGTCCTCACGCATCCCCGCCGTTGCAAGTTGTGTAGTGATTGTTTTACTCTTTTACGCAAGATCGCTATATCCTTTCTTTTTTTTTACTCTCGTTATAATTATTATTTTCTTTTGTTTTCGTATGCGCGAGCGCGCGCGTGCCGAGGATACTTGTAAGAGTACTTTCGTATGAACGATGATAAAAACAAAACCCCGCTGTAAATATAAAATCTATACGAAGATGAGATAAATAAAACCCAAACCCACAAAACATAAAAAAATCAAATCACATACGGTGCACCGGCATATATTGTAATTGGGGAAGGAGAAGGTGGTTGCTAAGCAATGAAAGAAAAACGCGCTACGCAAAGTGTAGTGTGGTGGTTGCTACGATGTGCAGAATATTTTCGTTTTATGTAATGATCGATCGTTTGAGCACGTTTGGCTTTTGGTTTAACTTATGCCTATGCCCCACATTCCCCACGCCGCAAAACAATCGGTGCTGTACTAATCGTGTTCGCTAGAATGATGAACAATACACTTTTAAAGAAAATCAAAGTTAAATGCAATGTGTAACATACTTAAAACAATACAAAACAAACTCACGCTCTAAACAATAACGTGTAGGAAAAATTGTACGATCATCCGCCGATAACTTTACGAAGAAGACATAAACACCACACGTTCTCGCCCCATTCGCTGCTGCGGTATTTGTTCAAACTATCCCATCTATCGTTGATGTAAAGACATGTTGTACGGAATGGGTGTAAAGCATCGAAAGCAAAAACTATTGTAAATCATGCAAACAGTGGTGCGAGTAAGTGGATTTTTAATTACAAGCAAGACGATGCTAAAACGCACGTGCGCGTCGACTTGCTGTTGATTTTTTTTTACTCTATGGTTTGGTTTCCACTCTATGTATTTTTTAATGCTTTCTTTGGAATGAGAGAATTATGTTTTAGATGGCGAAATTACGCCAACCGTTGGAGCGCGAGTTCAAGCGAACGAGGCGATGTATGCCAGTTCCTTATGGATTGAAGATTGAATCGAGTTAACTCCCCGATCAGTTGTTGTTATAAGCCGTTGCTTTTGGCGTGCAGATAAACCCAATACGCAGGTCGCCGACCCGCAGCAACAGCAATAGGCTGACAGTGCAGCTAGTCAGTACTGTGAGATGCAATGCTTAATGTGCGACACAAAAGGAAAAATGGAAGATTTAAAGAAAAACCACTCCAACGCAATGACATAATAAATTCGGCTGGAGGAAAACAACAAACTTTGCACTACAAACGAACAAAAACCCACACCACAAACTCCGGCATGTAGTAAACACCACACAGAAGCAAGAATTTATTCTCATGTTCAACAAAACGAATCAAATAGAATCATATAGCCCCTCAAACCAAACCAAACTGATCAACAGCCAAGCCAGTAGAAGCAGCAGCAGCATCATGAAGTAATATTGAAAACTATTATTAAATAACTAATTGTGATCATCAAAGAAACGCAAATGAAGAATGTACCTTTTTCTGTATATTTTGTAAATAGCCGTCTTATTATAGGTGGGGCGAGTGTGACAATGGAGAAGAAAATAATCGTGTAAGCCACAAATACGGAGTCAGCAAGTAAACGCGATAAATAGCGGTGGCCGTATGCCGCCGAGTGAAGGAACTACAAAGCGAAATCTGATTAATTATAAATTAATTATATAGATACCAAGATAAATTGCAGGAAATAAAGGTAAAATAAAATGAAACCCCCATGTGTGCGCGCACTGTTTGCCGATGAATCTCTGTAGGTGAGCATGGTTAGTTGTCTACCTGGAGAAAGCAATGGCCACGTGCGAATGATATAACTCATGATAGCAACACGCAATACTGATGTAATTTACACTCTAGGTTGCGTTTCGAACTCATTCTTTCGTTCTCTCGGTCCCCTGTGCGTTTTGAAAAGTGCAACAAGCTCCCCCGAAAATCAATATCGACCAGAACTTCTAAGGTATCTGCGTATCGTGCTGTCGGGGGTAATTGTGTTCCACCTGGCGAGCTTCTATTTACCGACCAGACGGTTCAGTAGCAGGACGTGGTGTGCGCGCTTCGTAGTACAAGAACGTAGTAGAAGGATAAACCGAGAATATCATCATGCGGTGCTTGGTCGGTTTGATGGTTCTGGCGGCGAGTGCGTGGTTTCCAACCAATGTAAGTGGAAGGACTAGCATCTCCTGTCTCGAGGATGTCTTCTAACGATTGAGCATCATTCCCATTGAGGTAGGTTGAAGCGGCCACATTCACCATAACATCGCAGGTGTATCTGGACGTATCGATCGATGGCGAGCAAATAGGCCGCATCATCATTGGGATGTTCGGCGAGGAAGCCCCAAAAACGGTGGCCAACTTTCGGCGGCTGTGCACAGACGGTGTCGATGGTTTTAGCTACAGAGGCAGCCGGTTCCATCGTGTCATCCAGAAGTTTATGATACAAGGTGAGTGGCGCTGCCTGCCGACCCGCGACTGGACACTGACACGTGAACCAGGAATTCTAGTGCAACACGGAATCGTCTATTTTAGGTGGTGATGTCGTGTCGGGTGACGGGCACGGTGCGATCAGCATGTACGGCAAATATTTCGATGATGAAAATCTCAAAATTAACCACACCTGCTCGGGCTTTATCGCGATGGCGAACCGTGGCCCGAACACAAACGGTTGCCAGTTCTACATCACCACCATGCCGGCACCGTGGTTGGACGGGAAGCACACGATCTTCGGCAAGGTGCTGGACGGTCAGGGCGTTGTGCACAAGGTGGAGCAGGTGCGCACGGATACGGACGACTATCCGGTGAAGCCTGTCATCATTGACGATTGTGGCGATGTGCCGATCGATGGAGAGTTTACCGTATCGGACGATCCTTACGAGTAGGTACAGCAATGGCATGAGCGGGCGGGGCGGTCTAATCGTAATCTTTTATTTTTCGTTTCTACTAACTTATCACAGTTTGTGGGCTTGGATCAAAGCCGCGTACCTGCCGCTGGGGATGTCCTTCTCGATTCTCGCCTTCTTCCAGTACATTATACGTAAATTGGACGGTTACACGAGTCGTGAAGCCTTGCGCAACGAAGAGTTAGCGAAGCAAGATTGAACACATATGCAACAACGTGCTTTGTTTGAGATGCAGCGAGTGTTTCTTTTTTAAATAAAATATGACAAATATAAAAGAACGGTAAATGTTTTAGTGATTGTCGAATTATATTACTTGTTTGATGCAATGAAGTTACGATTCCGATTGTTTCAAATTATCTGATTGGTCTGAAGTAGAGGGCAGCAAATTTGGCATCCTGAATTCATTTAACCTGTAAATCGTTTGACGCCAAGTTATCGCGAGGAAAAACACCAGTATTGTAATACATATTTGGCTATTATAATTCACGCATCATTGCATCAACGAGAAAGATAATAAAAATACATCTTCATCTAATAAAAAAAAACCTGAAGCTTTTTTTTTTGTAAAATCAATATTTCATTTTTTTTTTAAGTTCGCGGCGATGGTATCCTGCCAACAAAATCCGTTACATTTGTGGGCAGGGGGAGTGGGAAACCTGCGGAGGGGAGGCACGTTCACGTGTGCTAGAGAGAGAAGCAAGCACGTGTGCGAGGGGAAGCGCACGAGCAAGGCAAACGCTTGTCGTGCCGTTGGAGGAAGAGGTATACGACGCAGAGGTTGGACGCCTGGAGGGGTCGAGCACAACAGGCGGTACACACACACATAATACATGCCTATTGCGCAATTAATCCCGCCAAGGAAGCGAAGCAAATTTTATGTATTTGAAAGTTTACTAAACTTTTGAATGGAAGATGGTTATTGTTATGAACTGATGGTTCACATTAAAACACGCATAACAGATATGTACTGTAACACAAACAGGTACTTTATTATCACAGACATTGAACACAATACGCGCACTGTAGCGAGAGAGCGCTACCTCTCTCGCCGTGTTTCCTTGTCGGCCGCCCGATCGTGACTCTCGCTTGTCCTGGGGACATCGATCGTTGACAGCCCCCGCTGTCAAACGTCGAGTCCCCAGAGGACAAGGATCCATCCACAACAGTTATCAACAGTAGGAAAACTGACGAACGTTTGATGAGTGTTTATGAACAGACCATTTTATTGACGAAGTTGATCAGCGTGGAATATGGCTTTGATAGGGACTACACTTATTTTATTTATTCACCTAGTATGGGGAGCTGGATGTTAGGGTAGCAGGGTAGATAATCTATTCGTTGAAAGATCTGACAAGCTCTCAGGGTATTTTACAGGAAATATCATCAAAATAAAGATGAAATACTTTATTATGAAACATATTGTTGTGATGAGCCTTGTACCACTATCGTGAGCTTTTGTTTTTTTTACGTAAGTAATACGTCTTTGAAAATTTTAAACGATTTTCTTGCTTTTTATCTCAAAATGCTATTTTAACAGTGAATCGTTCAGACGACACAAATAAAAAGTATAAACTTTTTCGTTAATATTGAATGAAAAACACTAGGACACTTTTACCAACAACACTAGAAGACGATCTAATACAAATATAAGATGTAGTAAAATACTACAACGATGATCAAAATGTTCTCTATTCTTAACACGTTCAACACTGTATCGAAAATCAAGTGTTTTACCGTGCGATCGCCTTGCACGGCGTGTCTAAAGCCTCCATCAGGCAAAAACCATCAGCACCGCTTTAATTACGAACCGATATTGTTGCGGATTGTTACGGAAGGTAATATGACTGAAAGGGCTGTGAATTTGGTCGAACTGGAGAATTTGTTTTACCTACCTACTGTTTAAGATTTAAAGGAAAAGCTAAATGTTTATGTTTTATCAAAAGGAAACGTTTAATTGAAGAAACTGGTGGCAGTCGGTACGGATCCGACGCCTCTCGTAAGATACTTAGGCTCTCCGTACCCTACTCCTACTCAAAACGTCCCCGACGTACAGAACGGTAACATGTC
>KB672869.1:2566609-2587315 GCA_000349145.1 Anopheles dirus | reverse complement strand
TACCGTCTTCTGCTTTGAATCGGATAAGTGCATGGTACGGGGCCAGATTCTACATTCCTTACTAGATCGGTGAACAAATTATTGAGCATAATCTATACATGATGGGATTAAAGAAGATGCTTCATGGTTCGCCGAAACCATGTGCAGAGGAGTTATCGGTGTAAAAAGTATTTGTTGAGAAATATGATAGGGAAAGGAAGCACACAGTGGCACTGATGAGATCGCGAAGGATTCTACGCGATTATTATCTAGAACACATGAAAAATACACAAAATATGTTTTGTTTTCAAACATAACACGGCTCTTGCTTTGCTTGCATGAGCATGACGAACGAATTAAAAAAAGGCACAAATGCCAGGGATGGCATCATTACTGCAAGAGAATTTATTTCCATCCTAAATGTCGAACAATGTGAAGATGCACGGTTAGCTTCTATTGCATATTAGACTATCACCCGACATCTACCATTCGTGGTCTATCGCAAAGTTAGAAAACTGCTGCAAGGAAAGTTTGGAATCAGCTGCTCCACGACAACAACAGTAAGTATGAATCCATGTTCATAATAAATAATAAACCACATTTCCTCTTCTCCACAGATACATGGGCATATAACCGGCAAGAAAATCCATACCCCGATACCACCACTGGAGCGAATACGACAAAACACCAACATAAGCCACAGCTGATATCGTACCTAAGGTGGTTCCCCGGGTTAGAAAGAAATAAAGCAACATGAGGATGAGGGCGTGGACGGTAGCAAAGTTGCCAAGGAAACGATTGTAAACAAAAAATGCTACGGCGCATACAGCGCAGCTTACCAGCAAAGCGAAGGAGGGGAATAGGCTGAGGTGTGTGCGCAACCGCCACCGGCACCAAATTTTTGCTCACACACACCTCGAGGCACTGCGTGTACCCACGTAAAAGGTGCGCATGTGTTTGAGTTGCCTGAGGCGTTACATATGGGCCGCCATACAAACTACCTCAGAATACGCTGGTGTCTCATACATAAAAAAGGCGTTACATGCGTTACGTTTGTTGGCTGGGTATTTTTTGCGCTGAAAAAGGGTAAACATCAAACCCCGTGACAAACGTCGTACCCCTACTTTGAGCAGGGCAACTGGTAGCGTTAATCGTTGTTTTAATCGTTCAATGATAGCTTTTTTTTATTTTGACGTCTGTAAACGTCATCTTGGAAAAACACTGGCTTGGTGAAATAGCATCGAAATATTAATTGTTGCAACGAAATTATCTAGTGTTTCGCGGTGTGGTGAATTAAAACAGAACACTAGCGTGAGAAAGAAACAGTGTGAACTGGAAAACATGACGTCGGCACTGTATTTAGAGCATTATCTCGACGGTAAACACAAATGGCGCCGCCATATTCCAAGCGCAGCGGTGCGAAACAACAACGTTTACGTTTTTTGTGTGTGTGCATTGTTGTAGGTTTAGAGCACCTGCCGAACGAGCTGAAGCGTAACTTTACGCTGATGCGCGATCTGGATTCGCGGGCCCAGGTGCTGATGAAATCCATCGATGAAAAGGCAGACGAGTTCATGAAGTCACTGGTCAACGCCAAGGAGAACATATCGGACGAAGTGAAGAAGGAAAAGTTACAAGCGATCCAGGATCTGTTCAACAAGGCGAAGGAGTACGGCGACGACAAGGTACAGCTGGCGATACAGACCTACGAGCTGGTGGACAAACATATTCGTCGCTTGGATTCAGATTTGGCACGATTCGAGGGTGAAATTCAGGACAAAACAGTGAACGCACGCGAAAAATCAGAAGAAAATGTCACCAAGAGTAAGTAACAGTGGACCGCTGCTGGAGCCGTGAAGTCTCGTCGGCCAACACCTAACGCGTTGGACATTATTTCACAGAGGGACGCAAAAAGGTTAAGGACGGCAAGAATGCGGCAAAAAAGAAAAGAACGCATTCCTCCGACGATGAAGCCAGACCCACCGGCAACGGAGGTGCGACAAACAGTGGAACGAACAGCGGTGCCGCCAACTCGAATGGAAAGGGCAAAAATACGAAGAAGCAGAAGGTAAATCAAGAAAAAGAAGGTCGCAAAGGGCAAAATAAGGTAAAATCATTCTTTCATCCTACATCCCAAACAAAACCGGCATCACACACGTTTTACTGTTGTATGTGATGGTTTTAATTTCACTGCTGGTGTTGTCTAGTTTACTTTACATTTTCTCTTTACATGGTATTTGCTTCAAATACGGTTCAGTTGCTAATCGTTGTTGATTTTGTTTCGGTGTGTAAATAATGGTTTTTAGTTTTCTCTAGTTTAGAAACTTTATGCCTCTCTTCGGTAGCTGTAATGACGCTGTAGTCTGTGCGAATCTGAGCCACAAATTATGGGTTTTGTTTTGTTTCCGGCGTAAGAATGAACACGGAGCGGAGCGGAACTACCGAGCGCCGCCGCTGGTTTGTCAAAATTCACCTCATATCGCATGCATGTGGTTCGATACGGAATTTATGTTTTGCTCCTAGATCATAATTTTAAACCTTTCTCCAGTTTGGGAACGAGTGTCTAATGTTAACGATTGCACTTTACAGAAGGGAGCCGAAAACGATGACGCAGCCCAGGACGGCGGGCACGCTACGCCACATCCGAGCGACGTACTGGACATGCCGGTGGATCCGAACGAACCTACCTACTGCCTTTGCCACCAGGTATCATACGGGGAGATGATCGGTTGCGATAACCCCGACGTAAGTATCCCCGCACAGGAACGTTCCCGTGTACGGTGTTTGGTGCTAAAATCACATATCAATCTGCGTTCGTTTCTTTTCAGTGCCCCATCGAGTGGTTCCACTTTGCATGCGTCGGATTGACGATAAAACCGAAAGGAAAATGGTTTTGTCCCAAATGCTCGCAGGATCGCAAAAAGAAATAAACTCACTGTGTGCCAGCCAACCCTGAACGACGACACTGCATCGATTGCCATGCAAACGGGGAGAAGCGTCAAGCAGCGGGGGAGCAAGTTTCCGGGCAAGACGCTCGAGTATTCCGCACTGTGCACTTCGGGCTATTCGCATACTTTATTGACTACATTGCTTTCCCGATTCTCCGGAGCAGAATTTATTTAAATGTACATAAAACACTAATTTAACACGACGTGTGTTCCCACGGGGCAGGAGAATTAAGTCAGTAAATAAATGTATGATAGGTATTTTACAAAGACAAGCGAATTGTTGAGGAAGCAGCAAGATGCCTAGGGAGATTTTTGTAGAAAAAAGAAATAAATGTCTTCACTTGGAATGGACCGAAAGCTTGTCAGTGTTTGGCGTTTGTGTGGTTTGCGTTAAAATAATCAGCAAGTGCTAGTAAAGTAGGGAGAATTATTTTTTAACTGTTCAAGATATCAGCACCGTTTTCCGTCAAGTGTAATCACTGGCTTATGGGACCAGTGTTGCCATACGTTTATCAACGAAGTCTTTGTTTACATCTTCTGTCAACCTTGTTTTGCCAAGCCACATTTCGACGGGGATTGGCTATTTCATCATATTTTAACATCCAACTTGATTCATAATCGCGAGCAAAAGTGCAACTTTACACGATAGCAACTCTTAAGTATAAAGGAACGACAGGTTTAATAAGATGTCCTCACCGTGGGCCAAGATTCAAACAGTGGAAACGGTGGATCTGCAAGAGATCATGTCAGAGGAGTTTGCACGCGAGCTGCAGTCGAAGGATAAGCCATCCTCCGAAACCGTTCCTCCAAACCCCCTTTCCTCCAACGCTAGCCCACCGAAGGAAGTATCGTCACCGCCCGGCCCTTCATCATCCAAGAGTGTCGTGGCTCCTGTTGTGCAGGACTCGTTCGAGGAACCGGTGGCCGGTTGTTCGCGTGCGATCGATCCGGGGAAACACCTGCACGCAATCCCGGACGATGTGCTCCGGGCAATCGAACAGGCGGACCAGGAGGAGCTTGATTCCGATGCGCTGATCGCGCAGATGCTGCAGGCACAGTTCGACGCAGAGTACGACGATCAGATAAAACGCGAAGAAACCCACCGCAACAAGGACTCGAAGGTGAAGGTGTCGTACAAGAACTACCGCGTGATTCCGGAAGAACTACTGTACGAGGAACCGGTCGAGGTACCGGTGGACCAGAAGGCGGACTGGGATCGGTTCGAGACGAACGAGAAAGAGCAGAAGCTGTTGCCCCGAGTGGGCTTTCGGATGAACGACCAGGGCGAAATGGTTACGAAGCACAACCTGGACATCAGCGGACGGAGCAACGCTTGCAAGGTGATGTCGTTCCCACCGGAGTTTTCTACCGGCGACGCGGCCGGTTTCGACATGAAGCTCTCCAACAAGGTGTTCAATCAGCTCAAGTCGCACTCGAAAAAGACTACGAAGGCGAAACACAAAGCGCAGGACAGGAAGGAGAACATTGCCACCGCCGAGATGGGGCTGGACGAGCCGACGCGGTTGATCCTGTACAAGTGGATCAATAACCAGTTGCTCGAGTCGATCGATGGCGTGATATCGACCGGCAAGGAGGCGGTCATCCTGCACGCCGAAACGGACCCGTACAATCCGAACCAGAAGGAGGACGAACCGGCCCCACCGAAGGAGGTCGCCATCAAGGTGTTTAGTACGACGCTGAACGAGTTCAAGCAGCGCGATCGGTACATAAAGGACGACTTTCGGTTTGCGGGACGCTTCTCGAAGCAGAACGCACGTACGGTCATTAACATGTGGGCCGAGAAGGAGCTGCGCAACCTGAATCGGATCCGGCGCGTTGGCATTCACTGTCCGAAGATCGTGGCGCTGAAGAAGAACGTGCTGGTGATGGAGTTCATTGGGGAAAACATGATACCGGCACCGAAGCTGAAGGAGGCGATTCTGTCGGATGTGCAGCTGAGCGCGGCGTACCTGGAGATCGTGGAGATAATGCACAAGCTGTACAAGGAGGCGCATTTGGTGCACGCCGATCTGTCCGAGTACAACATCCTGATGCACGATAATCACTGCTGGATCATCGACGTCGCACAGTCGGTCGAACCTGGCCATCCGGGTGCGCTGGAGTTTCTGATGCGGGACTGCGATAACATTAGCACCGTAAGAAGCGTTTTTTTCTTTTACCAAAATGTACTGTTGCTATAGTTTATCTCTTTCTCTCTTTCTCCTTCAGTTCTTTACGAAGCGTGGCGTGAGCGATGTGAAAAGCAAGGAGGACCTGTTCTTCGACATAACCGGGATGGATCCGATCTCGCACAATGCCGTCATTTTGGAGCGGATACACATGAAGGGAGAACCGGCGCACATTGCCAACATGGTCGATGACGACACACCGGAACAGTTCAAGCCGATGCGATATCCGTTCGAGTTTGCCTGGTCGGTGGCGGGATCGCGTAAAGAGAATGGCGAACCGGATGGAACCAGCCCGGCCGTCAGCTCTTCGGACGAGGAAGTGATCGTGAAGGAGGAAATTGCTTCCGTTGCCTAGGGGTTTCAAAATCGTTCCTGACGCAATTTACTATCGGAAATGAGCTCGCAAATTATGATTCATTTGGAAAGTTTGTCTGTTTTTTCCACTTTCAATTGCCGAAAGTTGAATAATTTGGTCTGGTTTCAGTGAGTGTTGTTTTTAGACACACTTTATATCGTAGAACTTTACACGAATCGATGTATGCTCATATTTCTCTACCAATCTTCGTTGCATGAAGTAAAACTTCGAATGTATCAGTTTATTCAACGGAAGATCGCTTTGTTTCATTACCATTGCATACCAAACAAACATGCTGCTTAAACAGTGGGACATTTATTCATAAATGAACGTCAGTGCTTCTCATAAAGACGATATCATATTTATTGCGGATAAATAAATTATGTATAATTTGCTACATCTCCACAACACAACGAACAGGAATGTGCGTAAATAGAATAAGAATATCACTTCGAAACAGTCTCCCGACCCGCGGCGGGTCCCCCGGATCAAACAAACTCCGAGTCCGGTGGCTTAAACTGGCACTTTTTCGCGTGCGTCCGCATGTTGCTCGATTGCGTGAAACTTTGGCCACAGTTCGGATGCGGACACTTGTACGGTTTGTAGCCGGTGTGATAGTTCAGGTGCGTCTTGAGGTGATGCTTTTTGGTGAATGCTTTCGGGCAGATGGGGCACGCGAACGGCTTGATGCCAGAGTGCAACCGATGGTGCAGCGTCATGTTGCTCCGATCGGCAAAACTTTTCCCACAAACGGAACACTGGAATAAAACGACCAATGAGAACGTTATGCTGTCCGGTCTGAACATGAATAGCTACCTGATAGGGTTTCTCTCCCGAATGGGTGCGCAGATGTTGCTTGAGCAGCATTTTACGGGAGAAGCGTTTACCACACTCATTGCACTTGTGTGGTTTAACACCTGCAAGAAAAAAGGAAATACTTTCCACATTTAGCCATATATGCCAAAAGAAACCGTCTTACTAAAAAGTACGCTCGTACCCGTATGTATTCGCACGTGCATGTTGAACGCCACCCGTTGGTTGAACGATTTCGGGCAGTGTGGACACGAGTATTCCTTCTTGTTGCGATGTATCTTCAAGTGGCTGCTCAAGTAGCCCTTGTCGTTGAACATCTTCCCACATTCCGGACACTTGGCGGCAAACTCCTTGGTGCCGCGATGCACCGACACGTGGTACTTGTAGTTGCGCAGCTGGGAGAATCCTTTGCCACACTCCTCACATTCGAAGCGGGGTGTTTTGTGGCTCTTTTCGTGGGTCTGGCGAGAAACAGCGGCGAGGTAAAGTTTGAAAGTAAGATCGGTTTTGTTTTATACAAAAGACTAAAGTATGCTTTAAATTAAATGGAAGATCGCTGTAACTATAGGAACTATAGGAACTGTATTATAGAAATTTCGTTTATGAAATTTTTTGATCAAATACTTTCATCGTATCCTTTCATATACATATACGAAATTGATTAGTTATTGCATCACAGTAGATTCTAGATTGCATATTTTCGCGCAATCCAGAATACATCACCAAATGTATTCATGTTTTAAAGAAAGCTTCTCTGAGAAAAAATGCTCAAAACGGGATATACTATAATATTTTTTAGTTTAACTATTTGTCAAGAGATGGCGTTGATGATGTTTTGCTCAATCAAGATTGCTGCGATGCGTCTTGTCTGGTGGTGTCATGATTTTTAAAAAATCTTTTGAAGGACAGTTTTTTGGAATAGTTATTTTTATTAGATCTTTTTAGTTAATACATAATAGTGGTTAATATAACTTTTTAAGAGATTTAAACCTTTCTTATAGATTTAATTGAATAAAATTCAATCTTTCTTATGTAGATAGGAAAAGATTTTCTTCTTACGAAAGGGTTTTCGTATCGATTCGATTTCGATAAACGATATCTAGATTGTGATGAAATTGATCCAAATTAGGTTAAAGATGTTTTAAAAAATAATACCTGAAAGTGTCTTTTACCTGGAATATTTGGAATACAGAAATGTTTAAGATGAAATGAAACATCTCATGTATTTGCTCAACGCAGTCTACTCAAGTTCCCATACTGCTTTAGCAATCATTTCAAATACTGGTATGATTGTAATATTTAAACATTCAGGATTCACATAGTGGTGTTTTGAAATTCTTTTGATTCCTTTCTGAGTTTGTCAGCCAACGAATGAGAAGGAATGACAACGAAAAAGTTGCGTTTTAAATAATATTTCTTTAGTATATTTGTTCGATATTACGCTATATTCGCTATAACTAATGTAGCTGTTGCTATTGTGATTTTGAATTAACCGAGCTGGTATTTTTCAAGATATTCTATGAATTGAACTATTTAAAGGGATAATAAAAAAAACAGTAAAAACCCCTACAATTTAAATACTGCACTAAATTGAACAGTCATGTTTAATGCCCGCACATTCATTATACATAGTATTAGTATATTTGGTATATATTAACATTGAAAAAAATAAAATTTAACTATATAAGATAAGTGAAATATGGTTTTTCAAATCCCCCAAGGCTTTCTACATTTTGCAAATTTGACATTAGCGCTGTATAGAAATAACTTTTTTTCCAATTGTCTGGAATATGACTAAAATTAATTTTCCACTCCACTACATTTTACAACCGGAACACGGAATAACGATACGAATCTTGACAATATATTTTGTCCAGCTTTATAGTGTATCAGTATCAAAAATTTCAAAAGTAATTGTAGTTCAAACATCTCACTAAACATGCTTTTAGATGCCGTACCTACAAAGATTCTGAAGTCCTCCCATGTCGGTGAAATGCTTACTTAAAACATAAATAAAAAAAATTATACAATTTTTTTTGGAGATTTATAAAAAATGTATATAATTTTTTGAAAAATATATTCCCATACTGTTTTTTCTTGGCCCAGGATAGCTGAGGTCTTGAGGTCCTATCTATTAGCCATTAGCTTGAGGTCCTTATCGTTTATTTGACCGCTTGACCCACGAGGAGCTTAAATTTTTCGATAAACGAGAGATTACTGTAGTTGTAAAATTTCTTAAGAAAAAAATTGAAGGAGATCCAGCAAGTTGTTCTTTAAATATTATTTTTTTGAAAAATGTCCTGTCAGTAAATAACTTAGCTCATTGCTACCATCCCCTACAAAACGGACTAATTTATTTAACTATTTCTTTAAAAATACGTGTCCACCATTGAGGTTTTGAAATATATTACAATACTCTACTCAGGGGCAAAACAAAAAAGATGTATGAATTAAAAATAGCGAAATAATCCTATCCTTTATATTCCTGTCAATACCTAAAAATCTAAGACTAACCCGCAGACAATATAGTTTGCAGAATAACACACTTAAGGAGCAGAGGCTAAAATAGATACAATTAAACAAAGCGAATGGTAATGCTGGTATTGCTTTTGAAATCAGAATGACTAGAGAATACATTGAATTGTCTAATACTCAAATACAGTGGTTCATTGGCTGTGTACCGTGTTCTGCGATTTTCTAGACTTATTAAATTACGTTGTCAAACGAGGAACGTGCAAGCTTTTTTTAATAGAACTAATAGAATTCAACTCATGGTGTGCTTTGACCCATTTGTATGCTAACTATATCAAGCATAGTGTTGTTGCGTTCACGGGGGGAAAAAAATCTCCTTTATACTACGTCTACAAGACAGCAGGTTTAACGATTCCTCAAAGTAATGTAGCTCGAAATCTCTACGTACTTCTTGATGGAATGCTAACACTCTTCAGTAACACTTCGAAATGACAATTTCCAAAGCTCTACAGTACATTGAGTTTCGTTGCTTGCGTATTTGAGATTGTGAGGACCATTTTTGTTAAAAGTCGCTTTACTGCTCGTTATCATTGAGGTTACTAGTATAATTTGGTAGCAAAGACACCAGATCAGAACCGTTGGAATAGCATTTATGCAACGAAAATTAGCTAACTCATATGCCTCTTATCTTTCTTATCACACTAGATGTCTATATTTTGGACTGGAATCTATACAACATGGAAGAATGACGGCACACGGTGTATTTTTCTTCATAAGACTGTTTCTGGATTGGAGAGGTAAAACCTAGGCAATTTTATCGGCCAGAGTTTAGAACCAGCGCCAGGGTTACTCAAATGATGGAGACATACCATAACTTGTCTGGACTTTTTTCGATGGCTCATCGGAAAGTATTTTTTTATTACATTCACTTGTAGCTAAACCAAAAATTTGAGAAATTTATCAAGTGGCAAGTTATTTGAACGATAAGTGACGCGAGCTAATAGAAACCTTATACAAGTTGAAAGTTATCATTTAACCAAGAAGGGAGGACCTCGGGATCTTCGTAGGAACGGCACCTAAAAGCTTTTTTAGTGAGATGTTGTTTTGTGTTGTATGTAACTTAGGCATTCAGTGACTGTACGGAATAAATTGAATATTGAAACAGTTACTAGTCAGAAGTAAAACAGATATAATTCACTTGACTAAACTTATTATTATTATTAATATTATTATTATTACTTATATCCAATTGTTTGCCTCAAGGGCTTTACAAATTCAACACGTCAATACAAAGCTACCGGTTATAGTTATATATAATATAAGTTATAGATAATAATTATAAAAATCTAAGGAGAAACAAGGGACAGTGACAGGAGTGGGAGAGTGGGAAGATATATGTTAGGTGATCTTTAGGATAAGGACGACAAGAGACGGGTAGTAAGTAGTAGCTATCAGTAGTAAGTAATATATGTCCATAAAAATGGATTGCTTACTAACGTTTTCCTTAAACCTAACACTTTAAGCGACAGCCACTTACCATCAGCGTGTCCTGGTTGCCGAAAATCTTGTCACAGATCGCGCACTGGAACGAGCACTCGGGGAACATGAGCGTGCAGAGTGTGCCGGCGCCACCGCCACCGCCCTGCTCGTGATGGTGATGGTGCAGGTGGTGGTGGTGGTGGTGCAGATGGTGCGCGTGCAGCAGATCCGTTTTCGAGTCCTTCCCACCGTCGCCGGACGTGACCGTCGTGCCACCGTCCGAGACGCCCTCGTCCGCGCTGCCCTGGTCGAAGAGGCTGTTCTGGTTTTCATCGCTCTTCCGCAGCTGATAAAAGCTGCTAAACAGCGCGCTGGCACTGGCCGCCGTCAGCGGGCCCGTCCCCGAACCGGGCAGGATCGCGGCAGCGGACAGACCGGCTGCGTGAGGATGATTATGCTGCTGCTGCTGCTGCTGCTGCGACGTCGAGGCGGCGCTGACCGCGAGAAGTGCGTCGGCCGGCGAGGGCAGCGGGACCGGGCACGGGCCGGAGGGCGGCACGCGGTGGTAGTGGTGAGCCGATGCCGCCGCGACGGCCGCCGCCGAGGCGTACGCATTGAACAGCCCGACCGGATAAGGATAATTGATAGATAATCTGTTTCGTTCAATTACACTATTATTAGCATACGCGCTTAGCACCACTTTTCTCTCGACTTCCGCTTTGATGAGCGCTGCCGAGGAGGACGACGCTCCGGAGGGGGGCGACAGCGGTCCGGGACTATCGCCGACGGCACCGCCGACCGAGGCCGATTGTTGTGGCTTCATGCTGCTGCTGCTGCTGGTGCTGCCGCCACCGAAGCCACTAGCTGCGGGGCCGGCCGTGATGAGCTTCGGATCGAACATGAGCGGTCCCCGGGAACACCACGGGTTGTCCAGAACGCGATTCAACGGCCGGTGGTGCGGGCCGCCGAGCAGCAGGGCCTGGGAGGGAGCGGGGCCAGTTCCGGTACCGGTCGCCAGCGGTCCGACACTCTTCGAGGTCACCGTGCAGGCGGAAGTGGAGCCCACGGGCGTCGGCGTTCGTTCCGCGCCCGATTGCACTATCTTCAGACATGTCTTCACCGTCAGATCCATCTTCTGTTCGATGTGCAGATCGAGCCGGGGTGAACCACCACCTCCATCGGGGGACAAGGAGGTGGTGGTGGTGGAGGCAGCGGCGCTGGTGGTGGTGGTGGTGGTAGCCGTGGCCGATTGCTTTAGCAGGATGCGCTCGATGCTGAAGTTGGTGTGTTTCTTGGGCAGCAAATTCAGATCACTCATTTTGCCGCGATTATCACTAAATCCCATGCTGGGAAGGTAAGTGCGGCGGGGGAGAAAAGCGACACACACACGCACACATGCAACACACGAACACAACCTCCACAATTGTACGGTAGGCACTATGTTTTTTTCTTCTTATCACCACGTTATCTTATTCGCACCGAAACACGTGGAGCAACGTTTGAACGCAATGAAAGACTCAAACGCTCGGCGGCAAGCGACGAACCCCGGATTTTTTTCAGCGCTTCTTCGTAAATTTCGCGTCTAGCTTCATCCTTCAACGGATCTAATCGCACCGGACACTGCGTGTGTTCTGCTGAACTTGGTTCGTCGCGCGAACGCTTCTCTAACACGGAGTGTCCGCGCGTGCCCAACCATTAGCGTCAGTTTACCGAGATAAACTGTTTGATTAAGCCCATCCGAATCATCTGTGCAGGCTCCCGGGGTGGGTTTTTCTCGGGTGACCACACGAGCAGCGCCGTCGCCGATGCTGTGTGCTCTGTCTGTCCACCGGGCCATCTCTGCATGGAGCTGCTTCGTTCGTCGACGTCGTCGTCGTTATCGGCCCCCTTTTTTTTCTCTCTCTCTGCAAGTTATCTCGCTCCGGCCTCGACGAGAAAGAGAAGATCTTCCGAGGAGCTTCCGTTGGGTGGACGGCACGCACCACGAAGCGAGGGCTTGATAGTGTAGCGAAGCAAAAGTGTCACAAGAGAAGATGCTGCGGGAGATTGGCGCTAACGCGGTGAATGAAACTCGGTATCCCACACACCTCACGGTACTGTGCGCCGTCGGTTGGCGTGGAATAAGCATCGCAATCGCGAGAGGGGGTTTGTGCGGACGTCTGTGTGTTTTTAACAGAACAGCAATGCGGCTCGCAATTATTTCGATTCGAAAGGTGATAATGTGTTAGATCAATACATCTGGAGGGTTTTTTATTTTTAATTGAACGATTCTAAATGGTAATTTAATTGTTATTGATTACCTATAGGCTAAGGGATTTTTAAAGATAATTATCAGTATCAGAGTTTAATTTGTAACTTCACATTTCAGGAGTCATACGCATATTTAATTAAATACAAAGATAATTCTAATATAGATAACTTAACCTAATATTCCGATTGTTTCATTTTCTGGTTACTTTTTACTGCTTCTGAATAACATTGCACATCCCCACGCAATTTGAATATTTGAACGAAACTTAAACATGAATTCTCTAACCTCTTCATCCGCCTTTTAATTGAGTATCTGATTACATCTATTTGAAAGAACTCTTCATATTTGTTTTCTGAAAGCTTTGAATCGTTATCATGTATCAGATAGATTCTATTTGTAATTGATTGATTTTTGGAAATGACTATTTTTTTCAAGTTTAAAACAAATTAAGGATGTCCTGTCTGAATTTTAAAACACATGAAATATTGATTTGCAAACATCTTTTTCTGATACCGAAATAAAGTGTTGTGTCATAATTTGTAGTAAAAATTATCGCTTAATAGAAATTCGATCTAATTAAAATAAATTATGATAAATACGTTTAATTGTTTTCACTAGCTTCACAACTATAGCCCTTGGCAAAGATTGTTAAATAGAATGGGAATGCTTGGTCGATCGATCGAATCCAGCTAGAAAGATTCGCGAGCGATCAAGTATTCGTTACAGTATATCGGTGAATGATCGGTTGCAGTTGAAGTATAAAAAATAAAGCATTGATTGGTGGAATCTTTGTTCTTGAAACTTCCAAAATATTGAATATTGGAAACATATTGGAATATTGCAAATATTGAAAAATTGAATTTTAAATTGAGTTTTTTATATTTATATGTTTGTGAAATGTCATCTTTTTGAGATAAATTATAAGAATTTTTTAAAAGATTGTATAGCCATAAAAAGCCAAAAATGCACGCACCGAAATATCAATCCTGTCGTTTTAGTACCTAACTACTCCAAGCCATCCTCTAGGGTGATTCGGCAGGATCCCATTCCGTCGGCCGTCGGCTTCTCATCCCGCGAGTGCGGGAACAGTTGCTTTTCGTTTGTCATTTTCTCACCTACTCCACGATGCGTTCTGGCGGCGGTATGTGCCTGAGCGAGCGTTGCCAGCGAGTGAAAGAGCGAGCGAGTGAGTGGTGTCCTGTAAACAAAAAACAAAAACACTGAACCCGACAGAGAAGACCTCCTTCGCGCCGTCAATCCCCGGATTGGCCACAATCGGACGTTCGGCTCGCGGCCGCGCTCGGCTCGACGACGATCATCGCCGTCGTCGTCGTACACGAATGGTTTTGTTTTTCTTGGCCCGCTGGTGATCGCGCTTGTATCTCGCGCCCGCAGGTGATACAAAGTGACACCGTACGTACCGCGGGAGGACCCATCGCGGTGAGAGTCATCCAAGGGCGAGAGGTGGTGCGTGTGCGTTCTACCTTGACGCACGAACATGGTTTGCGTAGGATTGAACCGACCATTCCGGCCCCGGGCTCGATAGACCGACCGAATCGATGACATTCTTGTGCGATGATGGCTTTTCTCCCGCAATGATCGGACATCGGACGGAACGGGACGGCCACGGAGAGCCGTATCTCGGATATGAATTTATTCGATCGGGCGGAGGTAAAAAAAAAGCGTCACACACAAAATCGTCAAAACATGATTGGACGATCGGGGCACCGGGCATGACGATGATGATAATGACGGATGATCTTTACCGTCCTCATCGGCACGCTTGCTCGCAGGCGGCGTGTGCCTGTCCCATTCGCGAGCGGTATCGATATCGGGCTGCTTTTTTACCTTCCAATCTCTGGTATTGTGGTTTTTTAGTGCTTTACATTGTAGCGTTATCCATCCCCGGACCCGGACCCGGACCGAGCGGGGTGGGTACGTGGGCTTTATGGTATATAACAAACGGGCGCGCTTACGGTCGGTTCGGACTGCGAGCTTTGCATATTTGCCATTGATCTATGATCTCATTTTGACGATATAATTTGGAGGCGACGAGCTTTTTTCTCTTCTTTCGGTCACATTTCTTGTTTCTCCAGTTAATGCTGTGGTGCTTTCTTCGCGTGACATTTTCGAGCGGAGAATGAGACTGAGTGGCATCAACGCGAACGACCACACCGGCTGAAACGTTCGGGTCGTAAAAGTTAATGTCACTCGCTTTGATAAAGAATTACAATTCATAAGGCGCGTACAATGGAAGCCGGTGGAGCAAGGTTGGGGATGGAAAACACAGCAACAGTGTGTTTAAAATACTTTAAAATACACCAAAAACCCCGCAAGAACTAAGCTAAGACATTCGGAACATGGACGGTGGAATGAGCCCCAAAAGAAGCGTAATCATATGCATTCCCTTACGGTACGTTGTTTTAATCGATCCCCCACGTGAGTTACGATCGTATTAAATTCCTATTTAAAAATCCATTTAAAGTAACGTTTTTCGCGCCCGGCAACTCAGGACGCGGTGCTTTGCTTAGTTAATGAAATGATAACTGTGCAACTGGTTATACGATAGCTCACAAGCAGATTATGGACATAAAACGTAACGATCGCAATAAATAAGTGATAAGCCGCGCGGCGTTGCAGGGAGTCGCCACTGTTTGCGGCAGCAACACTGGGCGAGCACCGCCCGAACAGAGATGTTGAAACGGTCGCGTTCGTGGGGTTGCGATCCAATCGACCCGCGTACATTGTGTGCGTAACGATCAGTGAGAGTGTGTTGGGGGAAAAAATAGGAAAATAACCGTCTTATGAATATGTTTTCTTTCTTTTCTGTTGGTATACTAAGATCATCAGCATGTTATAAGAAAGCCACTTGTTTGCGATACCACAAATGTATTATAGCAAGGGAATGTGTGGAAGGACTTTTTTAAAAGAGAAAAACAATCATATTTAACGGATTAGTTCCACGAATTGTCAAACAAATAATGGAGAAAAAATCGATTTTTTTAGTTTTAAAACATTCTTTTTGCTATATATGAATCCTTTTTTACATTTTACATTTAACATCTTAAAAACACAATATCTGACGATCAAACATGTGCTTCTGCAACGAACATTCAGCATTTTTTCCACTTAATGATGAAATCCTTGCACCCATTCATAAAATACTCTTTATCAGGCACGGTTTCTCCACTATGTTTAACTCGTCAGATTGAATTCTTACAACGACGGTATTGTATAGACTTGTTCGAGGTCGATCTTTGAACTACACATAATAACCGCTTCACGAATGGGTGAAACGATTTCATTATTGAGCGGGACGAATTTATGTTACTCTGGGAACTGTTCAAGAATGGATGAAAAATGCTGTAAGTATTTCAGTTGTATATTTCCTTTTAATGTATATATTCAAGTTGTACATTTTAAGTCCTTCAAACACATATTTGATTTGGAGTAAGTATGTATTTGATTCGTAAAGTATGTAAGTAGTAAGTTTGTAAGTATTGGACATTAAATAGTCTCAAAACTAAACCCAATATAAGAACAAGAATCCCAAATGTGCCAAAGTGTTATTCGGCTTCAACAAGCGACCATACTTTGCGTGTACAACAACTCCCCTGATGAATTACCCAATGTTTATGAACAAAAAAGTTTTTTATTAATAGTTTTACCCAATTTTAACAATTTTATTGTTACAATTCATAACTACTGTAACTATTGTTACAATTCATAATTTCCAAATGTATCAAGTACAAGCACTGCTGGATTTTTTTTTGAAGAGCTCCAGGTCTCTTGTTCCCAACATGCCGAAACCTCCGATTCATCCCAGTCTGGTCCATCCATCCTTTTTTTGATCGTTTATTCTTTAAGCTAGATTCGAAAAGTTACTCTCCGTGTATAACGACCCCGTCAATCTGACTTTGGTCATTTTTGAAATAAAAGGGAGCCGTTATACCCGCTAAAATACGGTAATTTTGACATTCGGCTAAAATACGGTTGTTTATTGCATGAATGATGTATTATCATTTGGACCAACTCTGGTACGATGACTACGAATCAAATAAGTAAATAAGTAAATCAGTTTTCTCTTCCAATTTTTTAAATGTTCAAATATAACTCAAACATTCATTGCAGACAAGTTCGTTAGTTAATCAATTAATTTAAAACAGCTTTTTTGGTTTTGTTTTTCAAATAATGTCAAACACAAATACCAACTTAGAAAGAGTTACACGTTATCAAATGTTGTACCATGTTGTCGATCCCCGTTTGGGAGACTTGTTTTGACGCCTAGCTTGATCACAGCCGGCGCTGTTCGATTGACGGGAAACGAGGAAAAACGGTCATCCGATCCGGCCGGGCCGTGCTGGAAATGGCCGCGCATGCGGAGGTGAAAAAGTTAATTTGTATATCTAGTAGCTAAACACAATTTATTGACTACCGATGGTGGCCTTTTTCGCGGGCTGAAACGATACGCAGCCGATGTGTTATCGAATGTCAGCATGTTTGGAATTTCTAATCGAGCCGGAGTGTGGAGAGTGGGACTCACCAAGTTCCGCCGACTGCACACAGCCACGTGATGGAGGGTCGTTTCGACGATGGGCACTCCGGGAGCCGAGAAGAAAGGATCGGCTTTCGTTCGGTGGAAAGGCGGATCGCCTAAAATTACGACTCAAGCGACCACCGGATGGATTTCGAGCGCGTCGCGCACGCATGCCACCGCTGCTCCCGGTTGTCCTTTGGCAGGACGTGGCCCGGGGCCCGTAAAAGCGATCGATTGCGCACCAGCCGAGTGCGCATGCGAATGAGTGCCAATATCAAATTTCACACACGGTGAAGCGCGAAAACGAAACCCACATTCCGGCCACTAACGATAAAACAAAACCTTTGTGCTAACAGCTCCGCGTCCACTGCGTCACGCCTCACGCCTCACGCCCAGAGCCCCACGCATGGCGGCGCGCTGATGTTAATGAAATAATTTTTGTCACCTTTCTTTCCGAGCCCCCGTCGGCTCGAAGACGGTCGCCCTGCTGCCCTGACCTATTCGATGCGCCGGCACCGAATTCCAGCTCGTAGCGCGCTGTGACAACGATAAACTCGCCGGAACAATCGGCGCGCCTGTGGCCGGCTTTCACTTTCTGGCAAACGGCTAAAACCGACTGTCAAAATGACGACTAAATTAGCGACGACGAAGGGATGGCACCGGACACATCGGCGGTCTGCCGATGGTCACGGTGGTTTTGGGCGATTCCAAACACGATCGTTCACGCGTTTTGGCGCCCCGATTTACGCCAGACTGCGGAGAGGCGGATTCGGTTGCGTGCACCTGCAACAATTGATCTGATTGTTTCGCGCTCCCCCGCGGGATTAGACGTTCCAGATGAAGGCGCTAGCCATGGTCAACGGAGTGCGAAATGTGGCAAAAATGGTTGACGAAAATCTGGCGGTTTTAAATCGCGGCTCGTACCTCTAGCACTGTGAGGGTGAAACTGTTGGGAGCTTTGTTTTTCGGAACCTACATCGAAGCTTTGCACCGTTTGCATCTCGGCGTGTCAGTGAGGCAGTGTTTCGTAAACGGTGTGAATTGAAGGCGTTTTGCGTTGTAAATTAGTCGTCATGATGCATTCAATATCATTGGAAGCCGGTGAGGGAAATGTGCCAAACATATGTTGAGCTGCTCCTCAAGTAAACGTCTGTGAAAGTTCTTTCATAGTTATAGACTATCCGGGTAAAACTTTAGCTTACTTGTCATTTTACCTTTAACTATACTGATTTGGCATTTTTAAGCTATCGTTCACAGTGGCCATTTTGGAGAAATGGCCATAAAATATATTTTAAAGAGTGTTTTTGATAATATACCTGCCACATACTAAATGTGTCGCTATAACCTTTATTGAGTGAACTTTGTTAAAATGTTAATGCTTTTAAACCGTTCCAGAATCTGGGCAAAACCATCTTCAAAAGCACAATTCAAATAGGTCCCACAATTATTTTTAGTTAAAAATTCTTCGTTTAAAGAAATTTAAAAAGAAGAGTCCTGACCTATTGTTATTATTACAGCAAAGTTCGAGCTGGAGGTTGTAGATATACTCGTATCGCATAACTTACATATCATGACAAGACGCCTTATCTATGGAGAGTTTTGTCCGAATCGGCAAACTCGCACGATCTCGGAAAGTACGTTTTGACTCATTTGCGCTCATTTTAACTCATTTTTAAAACATTCTTCGGATGAACATCTCTCGCAGCGTACGTTCCCTGGAACGTTCGAGTTTTCCGTTTTGTCCATATACGATTTGTTATCTTATTGTCCTGCACATACTCTCTTAGAACCTAATAATGATAATAAAGTTAGACGTCATCAAGACAGCACTCGGTCAACGATACCCTTCCAATAAATTAGGTACATACCCTCCTCGACAACCCTCGGTAACGTGCTTCCGTCGATCGTAATATAGCTCTCCGAATCCTTTCGGGAAGTTTACCCAGCTGGGTTTACGTGTAGTTCAATCCTCGCTGCTGTACTTATGAGTCGCCGATACACTTCAACCGCGGTCGCCTGCTTCTTTCCTATGATTTCCGTGACGTTGGCCTCACGGGTTGGCTTAGGCCTTAGAACCCGAGCCTTAGTGCCTAGCGTGTTGGATGCCCACGTCTTGGAGTACTCTTTCCAACGCAATGTTGAACAAAAGGCAGAACATTCCATCACCTGGTCGCAGTCCACGGTGAGACGACTACACATCGCACATTTTAGGATCGCTGCTAACAGTCGCCCCAGCTTCTCGGGAAAGCTGGGAGCGCCGCTTGGTGCGTCATAGCTTTAGGCTACCTAGGGTGTCGTAAGCGATCTTAAAATTGGCAAACAGGTGCTTCACTGGGACTTGACATTCACGGAATTCCCGTTGAATTCGTTGATACACCCGCCCTGGTAAATACCTACAAACTCTCTAGCGAGCGAAAATAGGCAGAATAGAATATGGTGGAAGGTCTTACAGGTCGCGTTAAGATGGCTAAAAGGCCTAGACCTGCCCTAGACCCTATTTCAAACTACTGACATCACCAACATGTAATAAGCTAAGTTATTTTTTTTTCAATTGACTGACACATATCGGTTCGTTCTTGATCTATGATCGATGGATTACCTCTATCACGAAATATTTTAGACTACTCAAATCTCATCTGAACTGACCGTGGTCTTGCCCTAGCAAGGGATAGCTCTGCAGCTGTGGTCATACCAATAAGTGTATTATACCGCGCTCCATCCATCCTTCGACCCATACCTATTTTTTAAATGCTACTCAGCTAAATCGTGTCTTTCCTTGCTTGCTTCCTTCCTTGTTCGGTCTGTCCTCGAATATGCTGGCATTGTCTGGAGCCGTCCTTCTACCACATGGTGCTCTAAAATCG
Source organism: Anopheles dirus (assembly GCA_000349145.1). NCBI lineage: Eukaryota > Metazoa > Arthropoda > Insecta > Diptera > Culicidae > Anopheles > Anopheles dirus. The sequence goes on along the minus strand of KB672869.1, from coordinate 2,567,428 downwards.
AACAAGTGCAGCGTTGCCTCACTCGATTCGTTTTTAGGCGCTTTTTGGGTCGTGGTCAATCTATACTGCCTCCTTATGCTACTCGCTGCCAGATGCTTGGGCTTGAGTCGTTGGAGAGTCGGCGTGGTCCTTTCCTGGCGGTTTTTATCGCTGGGCTCCTCCTTGGGGATTCCAATATTTCAGCACTCCTCTCTCACAATCCTCTCTATATTTCCTCCTGTTCACTGCGCACCCGCGCATTCCTTGCGGATCTTCCGAGGCGTACTGGGTACGGTACTATTGACCCGTTTCTTGTCTGATTTCGACGCTTTAATTCCTTCTTCTCTTTCCGTCAATTCTATCCAAACTTTTTTTTTCATTTCCTACCTAATCTATTCCTTCCTTTCCGCTGCTATCCTTACCTTTAGTTGTCATAGCTTTTAAGTACAGAAGTTTAAGTTAGTTTTTAACTATACTTTTTTAAACCATCTAGATGGACTTATCTTTGAAAATAAATAAATAAATTAAATAATTAATTATAAAAAACACGAAAAGCAATGTCATGCCTGGGTTGTAACTTTAGTCGCTTGCTTGAATAAATGAAAACTTAAAGCTTAGAAGCATTTTTTTAAACTAGTTAATACGGCCCGGTTACAGGAATACGCGATCCAACTACGGTTATGTTGGCCCGTGAGAGTTAAATCAATTCAAGTTTAAACCGTGTCCCAAGTTTGTTAACTAACAAACCATACGAAAATTTCAATTTTTGTAAGTTTGCACTCGCTATGTAAGGTATGAAATGATAATATTATAAGCAATGAATAGAATGTCCGTTTACGG
>KB672869.1:2536593-2558383 GCA_000349145.1 Anopheles dirus | reverse complement strand
AAGACGTAACTTCAGGCAGGCTCGGGAATGCTTGCAGCCGTGTTTTGAGTGGTAGCCGAGTCTTGTGAGTGCCTGAGTACCAGACTCGGGCGCGTTCTCAGGTCGAAACTCGGATTGTGGACGGCGAGCTTAAGGGTTTCTACGGTTTCAAACTCTCGGTAACTAAGGAAACCATCCAATTCAAGGCCTACAGAATGAAAAATGTACTGTGATGGCTTGATCCGTACGAGCTTTTAGATTAACGCTTTAGTATTGGTTGCTGTTTTATACCTATATCACTAACCAAAGCATATCACTAACTATTAAAGATTTTTTCAAGATTTTTTTTTTTTGAAATTGTCCCACTCATTCTTGAAGTGGCTGATATGTGTAGTTCAAAGATCGACTTCGAACAACTTGATACAATTCCGTTATTGTAAGTATCCAATCTGACACATTATACACACATTAACAGAGTATGGAAGTCGTGCTTGAGAAATGACATTTCAGGAATGGTTGGAACGATTTCAAGATTGGTTGAAACTAATTCATGAAACTCTGAGAACGGAATGGATTAAAAATGCTGCATGTGTGATGTATACATCTTATCTAACACACTTACTCTTATACACTACAAGTACTACACATGTGCAAAATGAACCAGAAGACTTTTTTTAACAATTAATTTAAATCACTTCAACCATTCTTGAGTTGAAGCATTCTTGAGTCTTGAGATAATGGTTTCACGGTTACACTGGATCAGATAAATGGGCATAGATTGAGGTGCAAATATCAATCAAAGTTTCAATCAAAGAGAATTTTTAATGTGAGTTTTAAAAAACTTAAATTTAAGTAGAAGTAGAAGTAGAAGTAAAAGAATACCTATATCTGAGACCAAGACCGAGACCAGGATTTATCCCTAGGGGTAAACACTATTGCGTACACCCCAAAGTTCGCTTACGACTTTTATCACACTAAAGTATCTTGTTGTGGTTTCGAAAATATCCAACCCAGTTTTGTTGCAAGCTTGAAACATGGAAAAAATGTAATAAAAACCATTATGAATATATTTCGAATGAATAAACTTAAAAAAAAACAAAGCTCATATTTAGTACACGGCATCAACTTCCTATGCCACAAAAACCGCTTTCGAATCCTCCCGAACCCCCCCGAGTATCAGTGGAGTAAACAGCAACAAAAAAGAGTAAATTTAAAACATGTTTCCTCTCGGGCCAATCCGCTCCGTATCACATTACACCCATCCCCGAGGCGCCACAGTTTGTCACCAGCGCCATGCATCATGCGCTTAATTACCGGGCGAAATGTTTTCATCGCGCCTTTTCACTGGGCCCCACGAACTTTCCGAAACAACAGCACCACGGCGTCCTTAATTTGCCGCACACTGCAAAACGCATGTCAACGCCTTTCGCACGCTCCATCACGCGGTCGACGACGGCCGGGACGACACTATGTTGCGTGCAGGGGGCACCCAGCTCGCATGTTGGACGAATGCAAGCCACATTCGTCATAAGCCATCGGCCTCGATCTCGCTGCCGTCGGTGCCGGTCGCCGCAGAGACGATGTAGCTCGAGTGCAACAGCAGCAGCAACCGCACATTTGTCGCGCGCAGAATCTATGCAAATTGCTAGGTCCACGCAGACGCACAACTGTACTTTGTCAATCAACCCAACGGAACAGCGCCCGGGTCTCCACGCCGAGGCGCGGATGGCCCGATGACGCGAGAAACTTTGTCTTCCCGGGCCACTCCGAAGGACCTTCGCCGAAGGGTGTGCGGGAAGGTGTTCCGGGAGGCGGTGTGAACTGCGGCGAGCAGAAAACGAAGCACACGACAACACGAGTCGATCATACACGCACACACACACACATGTGCAGGATACTACCATTAGGGTGTAATTAAATTAACGACAGAAATGTTAATGAGCTCACCTGGGCGCACTATTAATACGGTTGTAGGTTAAATTATTTGTTTACTCACACACACACGCGCGCGCGCGCGCTGCGGACGGGCGCATGGTGACACACAAATCATCACTGGTGGTGGTGGCCAGTCGCGTCCCGGCTGCAAATGATTGATTACCGATCGTTCCATAAATCAGCACCCGAGGCAGCCGTGCGGGCCACCACGGTTCGTATCAATTGGTGAATCTCCGCCCCGGATTATGTTGTCTGGGATCGGGCGGGCGTCGGGCCGACCCCACCGGCTAATGAAGTCGGTCGAAGAGCGCCCCACGAGGTGCAACAATGATGAACGGCAATCGTCATGTTCTCAAGGCACCGGGCAAGCACTGGTGCCCGGTGCGTCCGGTTGTGTCCAGCAGCCAGCCAGTCAGCCGGCGGGGTTGTCGCACATCGCGATCATTACCAACGTCCGACACGGCCGCCGGAGCTCACACTGCCTCCCCCCTTTCGCGCGCCCATCGATCGCGCCATATTCAAATGGGGCGATGGGGCGCGCAAAAGGTAACTTGTTCTAGGGGGAAAGAAACTAGTCCACCATCCCGTCGTAGCAGGCGGTGCGCCCCTACGCAGCCCGCATAAAAGGAAAGTCGCGCCATCTCCGAAGATGTCGCGCGCGCGCGAGCGCGTGTGGAAAGAAAAGGGGAACCTGTGAATGAAACGATAATTACGAGCGATCGGTAATTGCTTTCGGGATCAATTACAATAATTTATATCATCACTTGCCATTAACGCCACACGGCAAATGAGAATTGGCGGTACAAGTCTATCGGTGTGTTGCTCGCTCGCTCGCTCGTGTGTGCGAGTGAGGACGTAGACATTTATCGCCGGCGGATCGACGACGAACGTCGTCGAGTGGACGATGAGAAATGGGAGCTGTCCACGGATCGACGACGACGTTCGATTTCTTCGGCTTCGGCATTGATTCGAAAATGGCAAGTTGGCGTTACGTTGCGGCGTCCTTACGGGTGCATTACGCCCGCGGCGTATTGTGCGCGAAATGCGATCCTCGGGTCGGGCATCGGTCGCGACACGCGAATGGCTTAATCGCTGCCGGGGCTCGCCGTGGCTCCCACAGCACGGGAAGTCGTTAATGAAAATGCACACAACACAACGCACCGTTCGGCCGTTTCGTTTTGCGCGTGCCGGACGCGCGGTGTAAATTGAACGTTTCTCTCTGTATCGAGCGGTGGGTGCCACTCGGCCGGAGGAAGTAGATTGGATTTGCGGAATAACATGCACGCGGCGGCTCCAACGGTGGTGGTGTGTTTCTGCTTCTGGAATAACAGAATAGTGAACGTTGTAATTTAGAATAACGGTGCGGGTACCACCGGGTGGGGACTCTGGGGCACGGGGAAAACATATGGAACCTTTAGGAAAATCAATACGAGCGAAAGAAACGTATCCGATACCTATTATCAGCTGTGACGGATAATTAGTGCAACATAAACGCATCCAGGGAGTCATAATGATGCGATGTTTTGCTCTGATTTGCAGAACCCGTTGAGGTGTTTGATATATATTTTTTTATTTTTTTTACTAAAGACGTCCATATTTGTTTAGAAAACATTGTTAAAACATTGTTAAAATATGTAAAATACATCCAGTTTTGTTGTGCTAGATACTTACATATTGTTTCAGCCAAGATTGTTCAAACTGTAGTGTTATATAAACAACTTCCTTCTTTTCCGACTTATAATGTTGATTTTGTTGATCTTGATCTTGCATTTATACTTACATTACTCACGCTTAAAATATTTGGAGTGTTTGGAATTTATTGCATGGATTTCGCATGTCTTTCTAGCTTTTTATCAACATTTCCTTTCGTGCTTATATTTATATGGCACTCGGACGAACAATTTCGATTCGATTTCTCCCAGTTACTGAGATTATTGAAATCTTGCAGTTAAAGCTGCATAATTTCTTTTATATTTTTACTTCTCGATCGCGTTTCGTTTTGTCTTGTGAGTGAGAAAATACTATATCCATATCAAATTCCAGAAAAAGACATTGTATTTGTTTGATTTTTTATGTTTTTGATGTTACATTTTAAGACACTGCTGCCAATTTGTTATTTGCACGCTTAAGACGAAATAGAAGTACAACAAAATCTGGAGCCCAACTAAGGTACAGGACTCACATCTATGCATAAATGCCTCACGGGTCACACCGGGGTTGTAAAGGGACCCAAACGGTATTGTACTCACGACACATAATAAGGAACGGATCAGAGGAGCCAAAATGGGAGCGGCGTTCCTGTACGTCAAGTAACGATCTGGCGAAGAGCGTTCTCACATATATGCGGAACATATATCCTGATCGTGGAAGGCAGGGCCCTCGAATCGATCCGGTGGTCAAGAAGCCCTGCGAAGAGCAATCGTTGGGCACTACAGTTGCGCTGCTGCAGTGCGTCAATACCAAGGAGCGCACAACGTTTATCATAATCAACCTGGGGTTAGAGAATTTGCGATAAATAGACTCCAGACAAGCAATACAGCATCTTAATGGAGATGGGATCGTCTATATCCCGCATCAGTTGATAGGCCTAAAAGATGTTAACCCCTAGCAGCAATATGGTTAACCTGGCCAAGGGTAGCTCAACTTTTCGTTAAGCAGCACCCCAAGATTCCTGACACATAGCTTTTGCCCTCGAGTACAGTTCCGTTCAAGTGGTAGATGTAGACAAGAAGGTTGCTATTTCGCACAAAAGTGACGACATGGTACTTCTCGATGCATAGAACTGGACCATTTGCGAATTTTTCTATATAGGTCTGAAGCGGCTTGGCTCCGGATCGGAAGACACTCGTTAAGTTATTGATGTAAACCACGAAGATAAGCCGATCTTGAAATGTATGCATCTTGTCGTTAGATTCTTTCAACGCAAATATGGATTTGTGTTCGTTAAGTAGATTGTTTGTCAATTGTATTTATATTATCAATGCCAATAATAATAATAATAATAATAATAATAACTATCACGCTTTAACTTCATTATGTGGTAGAGACATAAATGATACATTAAACGATGGTTGGGCACAGGGTGCCTGATGCATTTTCCTCAAATCTCAAAACTCAAGTCTTATTGCACAATAAACTCATGTTTTAAATTAGTTTTATACATTTTAGATATCCGAGCGAATGCAAATAAAGTGAGAAATTGCTATATGAAACATACACTTTATTTTAAGTGAGAGAAATACATAATGTTTAACATAATTAATAAAAAAAAGTAATGCTCCTCCTGCTCCATTATTATCACAGTTGTTTCAGTGCACTTAACTGAAATGCAATTATACAGTGATAACTTTTCTCCTCTTTACGACTCATAAACTTCCAGCCTGATTAAGAACTTCCTCTGTTTAATTTTTTAATGAACGTGGCTGCTAGCAAACCTTAAAACAATAAAATCATAGAACAACGGTTCTCATAACAGGTGTGTCGTTCTTTACTGCAGTTCTTCCTCAATGAATGGAAAAGAGACCACCGTGCTTGCACCCAAATCGGGATCATCGCATTCTTATCCTCTAAAACTGCTTCTTCTGGTGCATTATAATATAACACAAGAAGAGAAAAAAACACAAATCAGATTAGCAGCGTCTTGCGCCAGTAAAAGTGATGTAAAAGACACAAAGATTATCATCTCTGGGTTGTGGGTTGCTTCGGACTGCTTCCTGGACAACAGGTCCTTGCTTTCGAAATGATCTCACGGCCTATTTTCGCCCACCCCGGAACTATTACAATGGGAAACGGATTGGCCCTTTATCCACAGAGGCAAACGAGAAAAAGCAAACGGAGCAACCATAAGGTCTCATGTTTCAATTAGTCGGCCGGCGTCGTGTACGTCGTGTAGCAATTAGATCTAATTTTGAAGCAGGTTAAAGATTCTCGGTACACGCCAGGGTACGGCGAATGTGCGAGATAAGATCGTCACCTCTACTTGGTGGTCACCATCCAACCGTAGAGTTCCATTCCGGCACGTCATAACCACCGCGCAGAAGAGTGCACTTTACCGCAGATGGGAGCAGAAGCACGATCGTTTTAGATCGCATGCGCTTAGCTTTCCATCGCGCCGGGGCTTTTGTGTGTCGTCGAACAACGGAGCAGAAGGAGCGCGCAATTAATTGCCCTTGCTTCTGCTTTTGGCTGCTGCTCGGTGGGTAGCAGGTGAATGGGAAGAGATCGTTTATCGTCGGATCTAGAATGAGTGAGCACCCATGTGAGCTTGGAGATGGGCTTTAGGAGATGGGTTTACGAGTCTGACCATCTTTCAACACCTCAACCTGTTCGGTGCGTACGGTGCGCCAGAGAACCCCTTCCGTTTGGGAGAAACGCGACTTCCTGGTAATGATGAACTGGACAGTGTCGCGGGTCGGTTACGAAACGAACCTCAAACCGGCAGCAGAAGTTCAAATGTCACCTGGTTTATGGGTGGTACAAGATAGCCGTGTCTATGGGAAAATAGATCCTCAAACCGGGTGGACAACGAACTAATATTCACCGGGCGAAGAGATATTTTTTGTTTGCGATCTGATGAAACAGATCCATATCGATGTTGGCGATGGTTGGCGCTGGAGACGACCACCTCCGAGTGGGGGAATACGTGTCAAAAGGCTTGTTTAACGTTGGTTTATAATATCACTTCATTTCATTCGCCGGTATTGATTGGCGGATGACGATCACGACACATTGGAACCGATCGCGGGTTCCTGCCGAACGCTGAATGAAAAAACCACCCCATCAAATTATGCAAATTTCGTGAGTTTATCAAGAGGTTTCGCTCGACTATCTCGAGGTATATAGTCCACGATGGCTTTCGGTGGGACAGTATGGTGATGTTGAAAGTTGGGCTCGGGGAAACAACACAGGGTGATTCTAAGAGCCACGATTGGAGTAAATTAAAGAGTTTATTTGCAGCTAAACACCCACTGCGGACATAGTTCGTATAGGCGGTTTTAGTGATAGACTTAACATTGAAATAAAGCCGAGATATTGTGGTAAAAAAAACATATTTTTATACAATGTTGTACACATTGAAACATGAATTTAAAACTAAATGTATCAATTTGTATAAAAAGGTCACATAATTTCGATTACCCTACGCCTATTTCTGCCATTTTCTGCCTAGGCACCCTCTGCAAAATTGAAGCCGCCTGCCAAATCCTAACCTCGGCCAAACGCTGACCATCCGAACGATCCGGCCTACCTTCCTTCCCAGCCCGGAAGCATCATCCCGCGCTTCCTTCGGCATTCCCGTGCTGGCTGTGGTAGGTCGAAATGCAAACCCAAACCAGATCGACGCCGGCGGCCGCGCGACGATTTGCCCTGCCCAATGTCAGTTTTTACGACGGTCGCCGATCGCACCTTCGCCTGACGCGAGCGGCTCACCGCGAGCGACAACAAACATCATAAATTGAGAGATTTATGCTCGTAACGAAACCCGAAATATCGTGCCACAATAACGCACGCGCCGCAATGCCGCCCAGTGCGCCCAGGGGTCAGCGATGGGCAATGTGCGAGCAGCCCGGGGGTTCGCAAGGGTCCGTCCGTCGGTGGGATCGTCGGCGCAGATTCGAAGCGATTGGGCCGCCGGATCGTTTGCTCGCCCGGACCCAGCGAGCTTAACGAGTTCGATCTGTGCGGTGGATCGGGCTCGCGACACGTTGCACGTTGTCATGAGCCGCGATGATGTTGCTGTGGACCATTTCCATTCAAATTTGGACCTTAACGCCTTGCGTCGGGCCCATTTTCTTCACCCGATCCTTACACCCGTCTTTCGTACACCGGCGGTGTGCGGTGTGCGTCTCTGCCTCCGGGCCAGCCCGGATCGGTGTGTCGCCCACGGGCACGGCAAACCATAAATAATAGATAAATATTAACGAAACTATTTTCAAATTAAAATATTAGCCATTTCGATCGTATTTATCGGTGATCGCGTGTGATCTCGATACGCTGTGCGAGATGGTGCGATTGTGCGCGTGTGTGTTTTTGTGCGCTGTAACGGAGCGGTTGGACCCCTTTCCGACCATAAGAGAAATCAAATTCAATCCAATTTGAATAAATAACATATATTTAACACAAGGTGACAAATTATTCCAAGCTCCGTTTCCATCAGTTTCTATCAATGGTGATGAGTAGTTGCGACGTAGTCGGGCCTCAAATTTCCCGGTCTATTTACCCGTGGCCTGGCCTGCCGCGGTAAGGTGAAACGATTTTCTTTTGCTGATATTTTTATTTTTTTACTTTTGTGTCTTTCTTCTTCACTTCCTGTATGTGTTACCGGGTTACTTGATCCACAAATGTCAAACAACTTAGCATCCATCAAACTGGAGCGACGTGTTAAATCATAGTAAACTTTGGATGCTGAAAGTGGTATAAAAAACATCGTAGCAATCATTGGATAGAGTGAGTTTGAATATACAGCATTTTTCATACATTCTTGAACAGTTCCCACTGTCACATGAGTTCGTTCCACTCAGTCATGACATCTTGCTACCCATTCTTGAAGTGGTTATTATGTGTAGTTCAAAGATAGACCTCGTACAAATCGATACAATTGCGTAATCGGAAGTATTCAATCTGACATGCTGAACAGAATGGGGAAATGGCATTTCATGAATGGGAGGAAGAATTTCATGATTGAGTGGAACGCTTTAGTGTAATTCTGGGAACTGTTCAAGAATGGATAAAAAATGCTGTTATAGTCAGTTGAAAAAAAATTCAACTGTACAGTACAACAAGAAAGGTAAAATATAAGATATGAGATTTGTTTCAATTATTACTATTTATTACTATTTGTTAACACATTATTAGCATATTAATATGATAATATGATAAATACTCAAACATAAACAACAGAAGATAAATTATTGCAATCGATTATGCATAAAGCTTAACTTAAAGCTAAACGATCTAAACCCGTTGGAATCCGTATATTGGCGCGAAAAATTAGATTTAACACCTTCTGTCTCAGTTGAGGCTTACGAAGTCTCCTTTGTCCATGCGGATGGTTTAACAGTACCAGCGGAATTGTGTGGTGTTATTGTGCTAACATGATCATAGGCCGGAAGATGTTTCTCAGATGTGAATGTGAGCACAAGGACTATGGATATTGTATATTCTTCAAATAAAAACGTTTGCCTCATTTACCTACAAACCCACAGATACTACCGTTTGTATGATCCTTCGACAAGCTTCTACCACGTAGGAAAGCTGCAAACAAACCGTATCCTCAACATCGAGATCATATCGTCGTATCACTGCAACAGGTGCATCGTGCTTTTCAATATAAATCGAAGCAAATGCTCTCGTCAGTACTTCAAAACAAAACATATGTTTACGAATCAAACACGGAAGCCAATGTTCATGGAGCATAAGGCAAATTGAAGATGATTCAACAAGCACTTATGGTACGCAAAAACGCACTCACTTTCTACCCTATAGATGTTTTACTCATGCGCCAATCTGCGTTGGACATCTCTGCTCGAATCAAATGGCAAATCCGAGTGCTGTTCGCCGAGTGAGAATGTTAAAAAGAATCGTCTCGGTGTGCAGAAGCCACCATGTGTGTCAAAACAGAATTCTCTCTTTCTATCTCTCTCTCTCTCTCTCTCTCTCTCTTTCTATCTCTCTCTCTCTCTCTCTCTCCTTCGTTGTAGAACGCTCGTTCCGCGCTGAAGTGGAATTTTATGTAAATACCAATACCGGGCTAGGTTATGAGGTTCTTTTCGTTTTGTCACGCGTCCGTCGAATTGGCAAATTTCGCTGACGCGTCCAACGCCTTCGAAACCGACAGCAGCAGCAGTGGAAGCGGCTGTGAATAAATGAGATTTGCTTTTCAATCCTCGCCGTAGAAATGAGTGCATCGGTTGACATAAGCATTCGGGAGGTTTTTTTCATCCTTCCTTCGAGTCCGGCTCGATCCATTCCACCATATCCCACGCCGCCGAGATGGTTTAGAGACATAAATTAGCTGTTTGTGGATATGGCATGTGTTTGATTCGTTAGGCGAGGGACATCTTCTCCGTCGGTCGTCGGTCCACTGCTTATTCCGTCGCTCTTTTGCCCAGTGCCATTCGTGTCACCCGACAGCAGAAAAAGAAGGGTTAATCGCTACTATAAATTTACCATCATCGGTCAGCTGTGCCGTACCGTTTGACGCCTCGGAACGGAACCGATGATTCACCTGCGTGACAGATGGATTGGATCACCGGTGGATCGGGCGGTGGGAGCAGCAGATTAGGGTGGGCATCGTGTGGGACATGAGCGTGTGGGAGAGAAAGTGCCCTGTGGACGAACGACCCACGACGCCCGATGTGCCAAAATTCAAATCAACCTAGCCCCGGATTACAATCTCCTCCAACCTGCGTTGGAACGCGTCAGTCCAATCAAACGATTACGCACGCGATGATAGGTTGATATGAATATCCTTTGAAGCGAACTATTTTTGGGCAGCTGGCAAGGGAAAAAAAAAACAATTTAGACAAATTGCCGGTGGTGAGAAATTTAACGGGGCTGATTAGAAATTCAGATCACCTCAGATCCGAGATACGGGCCATTTCGGCGTTCAAGATAAACTCCAGTAGAATTAGTGTTATTGGGCAATCAGTGAATATCAAAAGACATAACATTATGGTTTTCTTTGTTTTTAAACCGAATCTTACCGAATCTTCGATTGGAACTCTAGTCTGAAAAGGGTTACTTGCGTCAGAAGAGCTTTCAATTAGTCATTGAGCAAAAAGTAAGAGTTTATTCTGAAATTAATTTTCATGAAGAAGGAAGAAAAGGCAATATTATTTTAACGTTAAAGTAGGACACATCGGATTATCTGCAGTCAATTTTGATATACTCACCATAGAGCTGAAAACCCCCATACCAATCTTAGTCTTGAACATTGTATACACCATGACTTTGGTCTCTGGAAATTTCAAACAACCTGGTTGGAGAAAAATATTCAGTGATCAATAAATGTAAAAACCTTCCTCAATTTGAAAATTACATACAGCAAGACCGGTTCAAGATTGTTAGATCATAGCAATCTTAGGGGCTGCTCTAGAATAAGTCTTATGGGACAAACGACATGTTTTACGAGTGCCATAGTATTTGTCGGACGACCGATTGTCGTCTGAGAAGCTCGAGCTTAAATTTAAGATTGAAACGAAACGTATCATTTTATATCATAAACGATGTTTCTGATGTCTTATTGAAGTTTAAGATCCCTGGAACACTGCTAAATGATATGGGATAAACGTGTCGATTTACTCATCATTTGTTGATACTTGTTCGCACATCCACGATCGTAGAATATGGGTTTTGAGTTTCGAAAAAATAAAAGAGTCGAGATTTAAACGAAATTAAACAACTCAAAAATAGCGTATCAAATGTTATCTTCAAAGCTGAATATTATCTTTAATCATGATCAAAGAAATGAGACAAAAATAGTATTTAAATGCATCAAATAAATTAACGTATCTTCACATACATTTATAAACAGAACGATCATCCGGATACACGTCCGACACCAATAGGCTCGAAAAAGTAAGATACTAACACAAAGAAGACCCGCATGCAACAAATTATCCAGATGTAGAACGGTACTTACTCGGGACTTGATACGGGCTCAACCTAACAATGAGTTCTGCCAACCATTTTCCCACCACACCCTTGCACCGGCACAGGCCGGGAAGGAAGTTTAGATTGTGGGGCGAATTTTTCACATACAAACCCGATCGCTCGGATTCGCGAACGCACCCGGAACGGAAGACGTTACTGGGCGCAACATTTTCTGCCAACTATTCGAATGACATCCTGCGGCCCGTCGGTGCCGGTGGCTCACAGTTCGTGAGAAGGAAAACCCATTCCATTCACCCGCTGCAGGTCGAACCGGAACAGCGGGGGCCGCGGGAGCGAGAAGTCGGAAGGGACACTTGTCGCCGAAGCCAAAGCCGTGCGGCTCTGTGAATGGGGGGGCCGGGTAGCTAGTGAGCATGGCATGACTTTATGATTACCACAAATTATGTGTCGCGCGAGCATGACGCGAGCTTCGCGTGGAGCGCTAGGTGCCGGGTCCACTTCGTCGCCAGCGTTGCCGCGTCTCGAGTGCTACAACATTACGGAATTACCCCCAAAGAACACACGGTAATGATGCGTCCAGGGCCGGGCCGGACCCCGGGGCAGGGCACCCAGCCGAGCGCCTCTACAAGGGCAATTAAAATCCTTGTGTTGTTATCGTCTTAAAATTTTATGGCGATTAAATTAATTATGTTTTTGATTTATATGAGATGTTAGGTCGGTTAGAGCCACTGCGTCCGCTTGGCCAGCGGCTGGGCGAGGGCCGTCGGGAAGGGCGGGCAGGTCCGCAGCTCTTGGAAGCTGTGAAATTTTGTTGCTTATGCTCTACATTAAATATGACGGACAGCGGGGAGATGCTTGTTGCCGCATGGTTTTATGCTCTGTATGTGTATGCGCGCAAGATCTCATGGACCGCTTTGACGGCTGTCCCAGTGCATGAGAAGTATGCGGATCACGGGGCGCTCGGTTCACCTAGCAGACATTTGATGTATTTCCCGTCCCGGCCTGCATGCTCAGGGTGTTACGACCGCTCAGTGTGTGTAGTTTGTTGTTGTTTTTTTTATTCGTTCTGCTTCGTGGTCCGTGGTCACCATGTTCCTTTAATTGTTTGTTAATTACGAACAACTTCGAAGAAGTCGTATACGAATGCGCTACACATTGGACGCACACGGCCCATCCACGACCCCGGGGTGTCCGTCCCCGATCAGTCTGCAGTGATATGTTGGCTAGATAAATGAACTCGTTTTTAACTGCACGTTTAACCGCCGGGTGGCTAGAGATAGAGGCGTTTTATTACGTCCCGGCTGAAGTGCGCAGATTTCGTCGGATCGTTCTGCTTGCTGATCGACGCAAAAATGCGTCCAAACGTGGGAGACGGCAAGGAGTGACTGTTGACGGACGAGGCGCGGGAAAATGCTTCTATCGTTGGAATGGGAGGCTTAAGCCACATGCTGCCCAGATCCGTCTCAAGGAAAACGTGTGAATTTATGATGTGCTGTGTCACGCTGCTAGGCGTGACGAATGAAGCTCGTTCGCGTCAGGCCGAACCGTTGTCGATTGTCGAGTGTAAGTCGGAGCGGTTTGGAAAGCGAGGTGATCACGTAGTAAGGAACTTTCAGAATGAAATGAAACACTAAACAGTCTGCTTGTTTCATGAAACATTAACATGGTTTAAGATCACTGTTTGCGTTAATTTATTGATTCTGCTGTGTCCTGTGCACGGTGGCTTGTCGGACCACTGTTTTGTCATTGTTTTAACATCTCACTATTCACCAAACGCAAAGTCCGTCGTTTGTCCGTTTTACCCCCTGTGCATGTCCATGCTTTCCCAGCTGCAACGCGTCAGTTACTTACAAATGCAAATCTACGTTACGTTCTGTATCAACAAGCTCAAAACAAGCCACTCAAAGCTAATAGTTCGTTCGCTCGCGTCGCATCCACCTCAAACAGCCTCCCAATCGTCTCCCGTTCCAAAGCTTCCGGATTGAAAGCCTGCAGTCGTACTTTGGCGGAAGCGGAATGCGAAACCGTCGTCGTGGTTTGGGTTTCGCACTCGCAGCTAATGTCAGCAGTTTAAATGTTTACCGTTCGCTTTCGGAGATGGCCGTTTGGGTAGTAGTTTTCCACAAATTCTCGCTACCCTTATTATCACCTGCATCCACACAGCTGGTGGGCTCTAATCGTTTAAGACAAAACAACAATCCTATCGGAGGGTGCGTACCTCGGATGCGTTGCGCACGCCACAACAAAACAGCATGTACTATGTGTGTGCGTGTGTGTCAATGTGTGTGTGCAACTGTACAAACGACATTTCGCTATGATTAATTTACAGCTAATTTTGTGAATTTTAGAATTTTCAGAATTTCCGGTACCATTTTAGCTTTGAGTTCTGTTCTGTGCGATAGGTTCGATATTTCGAGTAGAGTAGTGAATGTGCTCAGTTGAAAGGTAGTGCAAACAGTGCGTGTGAGTGGGTTTGTCTGGACAAGAGAGTAGCTGCGCAGGAGATTAGTGTAGAGCATCAAGGTAAGCCTCGGGAGAGGACAACATTGTTTGTTAGTTGCGAAATGTGTTAAAGCGTTTGGGACAAGATCGCCATGCAAATCTTCACAAATAGAGAACGACAGTTTTGATTCGATGCATTTTTCCCTTTTGATATCGTTTCTTTGTTTGTATGTTTGTTTGTTTGACTAATATCTGCCGCTAGTCGCTTACTATGGCCATTGTGTTACTCTTGCTGTACTGTTGGGTTTTGTTTTCTTCTGCCTGTGGGTGGATTGCTGTGCGGGCGATTGTAAAATCTGCCGGCTTTTATTGATTTATCCGCATAAAACCGAACCCCGCTCCGGACGGGAATGCGTTTCGTAATTGACAAGACGGATTGCTGTTTTCCAATGGAGTTGAGATGCTTGTCGGTTTGTTTTGTACTCAAAAGCGGCCCTCGGCGCCCTCTGCATGTTAAACGAATACTCGTACCTTTGGGTGATTGGGTTCACTGCAGTGTGTCTGCCGATCACGCCCAATTCAACGGCGGTGGTAACTAAGCCCAATACTAAAGCTTTCGATGCGAGTCACATAAATAGAGCTGATTGCGCAACATTGACTGTTTGATTGTTATTACTTATTTTGCTTTCATTAGAGCCTTTTGTTAAGCGTATGCTTTTAATGCTTAAATTAAATTTCACTACATGGTAATAAATAGAAGATGGTAGCAGGACAGAACGGCAGTTATAAGGTTACGTTTAAAATTCGGCAACAAATAAATACAATATATCAGCTCTGTGTTTTTGGAGATAAATAACTCTACGTCACAACTATTTTGCTGTCTCGATTCGATATGAGTTGTACTTTTACGGTAGCGCTATCCGGCAAAGAATGCCAGTTGTGTGCCAAAAACAACCGAAGAACAAACGATCTGCTTGCTATTGTCATTTTATGCACGTTTAGCTATTTCACACGACCGAAAACCATCCATAAAGCATTGCAGTGTTTCGGCAAAAATGGTAAGCTTCCAAACAACAGTTCTGTCCTATAACGTCTTTCCGCCTGGCGCCAGTCCTTCATCCAAAGGGTAACGATAAGTTTTGTCGAGTTATCTGCAGATTTGTGCTTCTTAGACACTGTTTTAGACGTCGAACTAAACGCATAATTTCCATCGGTGCTTCGGACAGGTTGATATACTTAGGTATTGTGCTGCACTAGCTGCAGTGTCTCGCTACAACGCTACCAGAAGATAAGAGGGCTTGCTGAGTTATGGCAAATCCAGCGTAAGGGTTTCAGCAATTGTTAGAACTGGAAACATGGATATTATCAAAGTGTGTGAGTGCGTTCGTTTTTGTACAGTACAAGCTACGTCCGTATAAGACCTAACATCCAGCCGCGGTGGTGTGGTGAAGCTTACGAATGACCATTGTTGTGGCCGGGACCGCTGCCATGGTTCCGCTGACTGAGGACATCGTCCACCTGGATAAGCTGCTCGATCGGTATCAGCGACAGTTCACCTCCCGGTGGTGGAGCAGGTAACGCCTCCTGTGAAGAGAATGCAATTAAGTTGCGGTCATTCGAGTCATTCTGAGTTGTCTTGTTCATCTCCAACTCCAAAAATCTCTACTCACCAGCGCTTCAAGGGCCATTTTTTCGGCCCGTTTCGCCCGTTGCTCTTTCAGTTTTAGCGAGAATATGGCCACGGAGCGGGCGCGCTTCACTAGACTTTGCTTCAGGCGGGACTTTTTGGCGGCTAGCTCAGCCGCTGCGGGAAATGGATAGAAAAAAAAATCATTAATAACACACACACACACATGCCGTGGGATAATGTTAAACTAAACAGAAGAGACTGCCTACAGCGAACATAATGACTTTGAATGATCTTGTTTCATAAGGAAGACGACAAAATAACGCCAGCAGCGTTTATACGAGTGGGATACCATTGTGGAGAGCGAGAGAGGTTATTTTTCGAATGTTTTTTTAAACGTCTTTTTATATGTAAATCGGTGAAAATGCATCGTTAAAATTGAAAGCCGAACGAATCACAATATTTAATAAGCTTTACAGACTTGTCAAACATTATAGAATGTATACAACATAATAATAATAGCCTAACTGTTAATAGCCTACGTGGGGCTGACGTACAGATGGATGATCGCACGATCGATGATCGTTCGAAGTCTTCCAAAACTTCACATTTCTAAGGTTAAAAGTCAGCTCCGATAACGACATTGATGTCGAATTACGCGCACGGATGCTGGCATCCGATCGGTCATATTACAACCTGAAGATTTTTTTTTTCACTCAGTGAACCTGTCGCGACGTCCGAGCTGGGATTATATAAAACATTCGTAGCCCCAGTACTTACATAAGCCTCTGAGACATAGACCCCGGGATCCAAATCCAAATGCCCAAATCCAAATACAAAACCAAATCCAATTATGTTTACATTCATTCATTCATTCATGTTATGCTTAAAAACTGATGGTCGTATAGTTATATTGCGTAATGCATTGCCTACAAATGTTTTCCACAATGATCCCACATAGTGCATGTCCTCAAAATACCAATTATACTGGTCCCAAACCGGTAAAGACAATGCCATGTCTTGAGCTGGTAAAGATCAGCTTTCCTTAGTTAATCTTCATTCTAGAAACTATTTTAGTACATCCTGTCACTCAAAATGAATCAAAGTCAAGTTATTATCCATTGCAGGCAGATCCGTCGGTTCGCGCCCATTGTCGTTTGGCTGTAGGTGTTACCTTTGGCTTCCTCTTCTGTCGGTGCCTTCACCGACGGGGCACTGTTGCTCGTACCCGCCTGCTGCTGGTCCGCGGTCTTGATGGCCACGTTCGTCCAGGAAGGGGCTGGTTTGAGCAACTCCGAGTCGGAACCGGTGGCCAGTTCCTGCTGCTGTAAAGACAAACGCACGGTGGTAAGTTATGTTCACAACCAGCGGACGGTTCGGCGGCATAGGCATTGGCAGACAGCGACCAAAAACGAACAACGAAATGCAGAAACTAATACAGGATACGTGGCAGCGGTAGCGAATATGAAATATAGTACAGCTGCTTCCCCAGCTTAGTGAGACCTTCCCACGACAGAAATGGACACCAAATTTGATAGGACACAACTTCAGCTCGTTTCGAAAACGGTCATTAAGTGAGTGTTGTTGTTTTTTGTGTTCTGTCGATACCGTTGTAAACGGAAACAGTTCTATGCGATTGCACTAGCAGGTGTGGGTGAGTTTACAACCGTTCTAGGAGCCGATGAAGAAAGCAACCAATTGTTCGACAAACACAAATCTGCTAGCTCGACCAATACAACAATTCCGTCCCGCGTCACATATTTGGCAAACAAAACGATTACACATTCCGACAGTACAACGAATACGTGTAAGTGGGATTGGCGAGAAATGTGGGAAAATGTGTGAGTGTGTGTTGAAATAACAATCATGCGTTCCATACAGACACAGAGTGGTTAAATACGGTGAGGATATCTGTCGCGTACTACTTGGTTGTGTAGTGTGCTATAGTGATGGGTAGGCGAGCGATACCAGGACCAGCCTGGTCTGTGGCAACAAAAGCACGCTTCGCAAATGCGCCCCCGCGACTGCTTCATAATGTACGCACCGGTGCGGCATACACTGTGAAACAGCTTACATTTGATCTCGGGATCAAAGGATGATCCAACGGGTAATTAAGGCAGGAGAAAAAACAGCAAACAAACACAGGCTAACACAGCGAAAACACAGCTCGGAGCGCATCCTCGAGAAAGCAAAACTTTCCACCAGACCGCGCACCACCCGTACACACGTGTACCCCCTCTGGTGACGTTCTGCCGATGCTGCTGAGTGAGCTTTTTGATCCGCAATCTTCCGCAAGTCCAGTAACTAATCTTCGTGATGGTTAAGTTTTGCTTTCTTGCTTCGTCGCTTTTTGCATGCGTGTACGTGTACGCGGGCACCGAGGATCGGCCATTGTTCGTGTGGGTGTTGTGTGTGTGTGTGTGCGTATGTGGTGAGTGGGTGGGTGGTTGGAAAAAAGGGGGTGGCTACCCGGTGTGGCGCAAGTAGTACTCTACCAACCTTCGCTACAATACAGTCGGTACTTCTGTGAATGATGGAAGGATCGGCTGCCTTCAAGCGTTTTGCCCATTCGGCCCCTCCGCTAGGGCCAATCGTGAGATGGTGCTCGGTGTGCTACGATTTGCCGGCGTGAGTGACAGACAGATACACACGCAAACACACGGTGTACGCAATGGAGGGTGATTTGTTTGGGTTTGTTTTTTTTTTTGGTTTCGTTCATTCGTTTGTAGCGCCGAAATAGGAAAACCGGCGGGGAAAACGGCCCATTTTTCCGGCCATTGCGGGGGCGGGAGGGTGTCGGTGGTGGGGATCGGATGGCCACGAATGTAGAAGAGGGTATTTGGGGGGCGATGGTAGCAGGTAGCGGACAGATGGGCAAGGAACGAACGGTCGAGAGACGCATCCGGGAAATGTAAATTCCGGCCGTGGTTTTGCAAGCCAAATCGGGTGGGCGATACAATTTAAGTCGATTGCGGTGGACACGGCCATGATGGGGCAGGGGATGGTAGTTCGGGAAGGTAAAGGAGAGCGGGGAAAAGAAATGGACAAATGAAACGGAAACGGAAATTCACACAATTAGCAAACGACTGGCCTTGGAACGCGTAAGCACTGACCTTCAGTCGACCCACCTCGATGTTGGGCATCCATTCCTTGGAACGGTTGCGCGGCCGGAACGGTGGAATTTCGGCGATCCGCGGCGGCGAAGGATTCGCGGACGACATGTGTGCGGGATTCTGCGGGCTCTGGTTGACGGGCGAGTGCATCGTGGAGTGTGCCTGCTTGCGGAACGGTGGAATCTCTGGAATCTGGATCGGTTTCGACGCGATCCGGGGGCTCTGCGACGTTTCACTGCACGTTGCGGTAAGGAAAAGGAGAGAGAGAGAAAAAGAGAGAGAGAAAAGAAGAAAGGAAAGAGGATTAAAACCACTTCGCGCTCGTGCGGGAACACACCTCTACAGGCGACAGAGGAGGATAGAGTTTGTTGCTGTTTCTTTTTTTTTCTTTAATTGTTTGTTCGTTACTCTAACAGGATCACTAGAGTTCTAGGTAGAAGGAAAGTGGGAGCAAAACACATTTGAAGATCATTTGCCAGATTGATAAGCTAAGCGTTCGAATCGCTACTAAGAAGGAGTAATAAAAGTGCTACGGACTACGGAAGTGAAGCGAACCGGTTCGGGAAACGAATCGGGCAAGCGGAAGATTAAAATTTTCGCTGTTGAAAAAAGATTTGGAGAAACATCGCCGGGGAACACAGGAAAAGCGAGCGTGGACAACACAGGTACCGGGCACACGGCAATCACTACGACAGGAAAGAATCAGTTGGTTGGAACAAACCGTACCCGAGGTTGATGCTTCGCTTATCGTAAATACTACAGCTGTGCTTCATCGCTTGTCCTCGGAAGGGCGGAATGTCGGCGAGCTTAATGCTTGGCTGCTTAACACATGCACTATCGTTAAGGGAATTTCGTAAGTGAGAATTTCAAGTTTCGATTGTTGGCGGAGCAAAGAGCGGAGTAAAAAAACGGGAAAGAAAGAAATAGAGATCGAGAAATACACGTGTCGGTGTGTCTGTCTCTGTGTGTTTTTGTTCAGCTTGTTCCGTCGTCTTCGGCGTCGTCTGCAGGAAACGAGTGCTACGAAGAGTCGCTTTCCTCGGTCGGTGGGAGGAAGTTTCGGTTAAGCTTAGTTAAACGGATATGAAAAACAATCTACATGCTGGTTGAAATAGATGAATAAACGTGGCAAAACTGAGCGAAAGCATGCTGGTGGAGCATGAGCTGGAGTATGATAAGTAATTAGGTGCGATCTAAGTGTGAATGGAGTAACATACAGCACGTATGACATCGAGTGAGTGTACTGTGAACAAGATTGCATTGTCAAATGTTTGTTGGGGCAACAGAGTTCAATCTGTCTAATAGATTCTTTATCATGTTAACTGTGTAACAAACTATAGTTACTGCGAATGCAAAAGAGTTTCGTGAGCAGATTCATCTTTCACTTTTATGTCGCTAGTGTGTCTATTCGGTACGATCTTCTCCCGCAAGCAATGGAACAGGCGACAAACCTTGACGGATGCGAGTGATTTGGGGTTGGCGCATACTTCTCATGCTCTTGTTTTGCTTCTGTTTTCATCGCTATCATCGTGCTGATCCAATTACTCCGCAAATCACTCTCCGCTTTGCGTGTTTCCCGCATGAAACTGTTACGCAATCGCTCCCAACAGCTCTGCAACGTGAGACTCGTTTCGAGATCGGAGGTTGCAGAGAAAATATGTCGGATTGCAAAATTGCCCCGTGCGAATGGAATGAAATAAAGGAAACGATCGTTGTTGAAACACATTTACCACACGGTTGAAAATTGGCATTAGAAACATATGAGAGAACATGCATTACAAAACGGAGTACAGCAACAGAAACTAAAATTACGCACACAACGGATACAGTTTGATGCGATGGATACACAAAAGAAACACAAAGTTAGTTAGAATGAGTCTACGCAGTAACGTTAGCTGACAAATGAGTACATCAATATATAGAAAAGAAAACGCCAAAAAGTAAGTATGAACGAGACGCAACGCAACAAACAAACGGCGGCTGTTAAATGAGTACATAGAGTAGTAGAAAGAAGTGGATATCATACCCTGAGTTCGTTTGTGTCGATTCTAATGCAACGGTTTGTGCAGACTGACCACTAAGAGGAGAATCTTGAAGAGGTCGTAATAATACTGTGCTTGTCTAGAGAGGATGGGCGGGGTTGTTTGTTTGTTATTAGTGTCGGTTTTTTTTTTAATGTTTATAAACATATTTAAACGTTGTTTAACATTTGGCGCAGATGTGAACAGTTGTGAGTTATAGGTGAAAATTTTAAGGGATTTAGGAGGCATGAAGAGCAGATAAAAACACAATAAATACGTTAATAGAAATGTCAAGCGATTATGTACGTTCGGAAATGACAAAAAAAACGAATGCGAAACATCGTCTTTCTTAAAATGGTTAAGCAAAATTGGATCGCACGCAAAATGCTGCCCGGAGGAGCTCTGATTGCAAATTGTGTTTTGGCCGATTGGCATAGTACGAATGTTTTTTTTTATATATACAGGCTTTTACCATTCGAGGCTCCTCCGTGAATACGAAAGCATCCAAGGAACATTGATCTAAGAGAGTGTTTGGGAGTGTAAAAATGTAGCAAGTCGTTGTGCTCCAAGAACGGAACGTAAAGATGTGTAGCACAATTTTGGTTTACATAAACAAAGTGTAATAAGTTAACATAACTTCCAGATGAAATACCATAATCAGTATATGTGATGAATATGTGAATATTTCACCACCAAACAAAAAGTTGGCTTGGCGCAATTGTAACCCAACCCGTTCGATCAATGTTCCTCTTCTGCCTTCTCGAAGCATTCGATCAAGAGCAACACATTCGCTCGTGTTTGCAAGGAGACGTATTCGAAAGAACGGAAAGAAGAGAATTATTGTCCACGGAAGAATGTGTCGAGCAGCTTAGATGTGTGAGCCAGAGTTAAAAAACGTGAGCTGGAGCAAAACGGCCGCAAAAAAGTCGCCGCTTTCCCGACGCTTCTACTACCTGCGAGATCGGCGAGTCCGGCGAAATGTCGCGCGTGTCCATCGCGAAAATGTCCATATTGTCGCAGCTGCTTTGTGAGTTTTTGTGCTGCTGCTGCTGCTGCTGCTG
>KB672869.1:2518980-2530129 GCA_000349145.1 Anopheles dirus | reverse complement strand
GGCGTATTAGCGATTGAATGTTCCGAGCGACACGCAACCAGACAAGATGGGAGAAAAAAATAGAAAAATATGCTTTTCACTTCTGCTCGGGGCCGAAATTAGGTTTGAAAACTTTGCCCCGTCACCGGCACTGGCCGGGACGGCGGATTTGTAACGCGCTCCTACCTCCTTCAGTTTGTCCTGGTCGCGCAAGTAGAAGGCGATGTAGAACAGCGACAGAAAGCTGTTGACAAACTGGAACAGGGCCACCTTGGCGATGAGATGGTTCTCGTACTTCGACTGCAGCCGGTAGTTCTCTGTCGATAGTTGTGCAATAAATTGTATAAATTGGCACGTCCCGGCGCTCCCGTCCTCCCGGCCCGGCTCACCTTTATCGTTCAGCCAGACGGCGAGCTTGTAGTACGCTTCGTCCATTAGTGTAATGGCGCCGGCTAACAGGACCTTCGGTATTACACTCAAACAGCTGAAAACGCCCTGCTCCGGTAGCTTCGCATCCCACCAGTCCTGCAGGGGTTGTGTCGCGTTGACGCCGGCCGGGTCGCGGTCGGGCACGGTGGAACGTGGAACGTGGGGCAAGGGAGTAAGGGGTGTGAGCCAGACGTGCACAGGGAAAGCGAGAGAAACAAAGAAAGAGAAAGAGAGAGAGAGAGAGATAGAAGAGAAAGAGAGACACAGAGATAGAGATGGTAGAAAACGGGGCAGGATAATATGATTGCAACCGTGCAACATCAGTTTTAAATCGATTCGTGCTGTTCGATTACGATTGTGGGGCTCTGGCGGCTTTACATTGCCTGGACATTAGGGGGCTACCGTCACGACGTCCGATCGGCACTGTCGAACGAATCGGGCACGTTTGCGGCATGTCTGTAGCACACGCTACAATCCCCGTGTGGTGTTTAATGCTCAAATATGCACAACAATGTTACGTCGGATGATTGGGAGGGTTCATATTTTTGAAAACACCGTGTGTGTGGCGTGTGAGGAAGGCATAGTATTATGAAAGTTCTGATCCATTTAATCACATTTACGCTTTGTGCGTTACATGTGAAACGTGTTGGAGAGCAGATTGTAAACAGAGTTTCAAATTGTTGTCCATTATCTAGATTTGACATTTATGATGCATGTTTTGGACTAGGTGTTCTCTCGTTGATTAAAAGAATACAATAAAACGACAGAAAGAAACCATCAAAACATTTACAGCAGCTCTGATATCATGAAAACTGGTAAGGAAATATTAATAAAAAAATACATCACAAAGAACGAAAATAAAACTACTAGAAATCAACAAGAACAGTGTCTCTTTTGTCGGGACTACTCTTTTTCTTGAATGCTCTCTATCGACGAACACTCCTGCTACAGATTCGATTTATTATTAAATAAAATGGTCCGACTTACACGGACGGATATGCCGGATATGTCAACACATTTAGTGCCATTTATCTGCCATTTGCAGCATTTGCGTAACAGCGACACAAGCGTCGCTTCCGCGAAATGCCTCCGACCGGGGTTCCAATCTGGACGTATCGGTTTGAAGCCACATGCATGCCTGCTCCGAAGACTCGACGTCCGATTACGTGACGTGAAGTGCTCGTTTCGCAGAGCAAGCACTAAATCAATGCCACTGTGACGTGTGGCTCTCCCTAATGCCCGCCACTAAAACTCCCGCCCACTGACTGATGTTCCTGATGATGATGAGGATGCGGATGAGAATGTCGCCGACGGAACAATACTTCATTGAGCCCCGCGCACCACTATCTCCGTGACGACGAACATTTATTGGTACTCGGTGCCAGTGTAACGAGCTTAAGCGCAACATATCATTCAACACACGGGTCGCTAAAAGACAGGGGCGAATTGGATTTGTGCGGGAGGATAGATGGATGGGAAGGAAAGCTACCGGCAGGCCGGGGTTCGGGTAAGAACGTAAAGAACATAAATTTCAGACCTGAGACACTATGCACATGCACTCCCACAGGCCAGCACTGCTATAGGGTAAGTGTTGATCGAGCCAATCCTGCAAATTAGTAGTAACGAAATGTAATGCGAGCGCCTTTCGCTGGTGTCTGGGTGAGTTTGTGTGTGTGTGTGTGTGTGTGTATGAGCGTCTGCGTGAGGTGCTACGAGTAGAAACGAATTAGTGATTAATGTCCGCGCTGAGAGACGAAGCTTGGGCGATAAGAAAGAGGTATGGATGGATGCCGTTGATGAATATTCATGAGCGGATAAACTCGTGTTTTGATGAAAATCAGGTCAATAAGGTGTCGCAAAACACCCGACGACCCGATAGGGTACGGGATAAAGTACGATCCAAACAAGCGGCTAAACGAATAACATGTTTGATAAGAAGCATAGACACCGAAACGCCGCGCACCCTGAATGGGGGCGGGCGAGGCGAGGCGTGCAGTTCCACAGTGGAGCGGGGGGAAAGGGGGTCTCGTTAACGAGGGGTCACTGGGTGCGCTCTCGTATGACGTGTAGGAGCGTGTAAATACCTGCAGCCTCAACATCAGGAACATCACAACAAACACCAGCACCAGGCAGAGGCCTATAATTGGAAAGCTAACTAGATAACGGAAGGCTCGCCTCTGCCAGGCCGGCGCTTCTGTCGGCTCCAACCGTCCGGTCACGGAACTCTCCTCGAGTGGCCCCTGTTCAGAAGGTGAGAAGGAGAGAGAAAGAGAGCGAGAAAAGATGGGTTTCACTTCGGAGTAAACACGACGGGCAGGAGCGACAGGAATGAGTGAGTCATGATGATCCTTGACAGACAGGCGAAGGATGTAAGGACCTTATAGAGCGGCCGCGGAGGCTCCAGCAGCTCGGGAGGCGTTGACAGCGTGCCCCAGCGGAAGGCCAACTCGACCGAGTAGCGTCTCCAGGCTTCCAGGTAGAGTGACGCCCAGGCCACGTTGAAGAGTGAGAAAATGACGTGTCCAATGTCCTGGGCCGTCTGAAACGAGTCACACAAGCGATCCAACGAGCGAATCGTGTCCAACACGCCATGGACACCATATCAAGGTTAGTGGCTGGCTAGAAGAAGGCGAGAAGCTATGGCATTTTGTGTTTTGTGATCGATCGCACTGTGGATTTTCGTTTTCCCACATCCCAACTGCTCTGTTGTGTGCGTCCTCGGACTTTTCCCCCCACGCGTCCACCTACCTGTCCACGGCCCCAGAGCCCGGCGTACAGTATGGTGCCCAGCACGGCCGGCACGCACAGCGCACAGGTGTAGTGGCCCAGCCAGGCAAAGTAGAGCGCCACCTTCACGCCGAAGTATGCCGCGATATCGTCTGGAAAATGTGTAATAAAGACCACCGTATAAATGAGCCGGATGAGCGATGGTACGTCGCACGGCGTGGGAAAAAGAATGGGTGGACAAATTAAAGGATAACAGGTTTCTTCCTGTGCTGCTGCGCCCGGGTGCGCAATAATATACACTGCCACCGGTTAGCGGCAGCACCGGAACGTACTACATTAATTATTACCGAGCGGTTGCGGTGCGAAGAACTTCCGTACCCAGCTCGACTGGAGCTGCTGCAGGGCGGTGGTCTCGTGGAGTGGGAAAACCTGCGTTATTAGGCCCAGCTCCTGCCAGGCGGCCACTGGAACCGTGAAATAGCAGACATCGTTAGTTTATGGGAGGTAGTTTTTTTTTTAAACTGTGCACCTTCCGCCCCGGGCCAGACAGTGGGCGTGAGCTGCGCCTGCCTGTATATACTAGTAAAGCTAGGATTAATTTACAATCGACGTACTACGACACTTTCGTGTGAGCTCCCGGGAGGTTCACACTTCCCGCCGAACTATGTCCCGGAGCGTGGTTTTGTATGTGTGGGGCTCCCGAGATTGTGCCTTTATGTATTTGCCTCTAATGGGATGCGTCATTATATGCTCATAATGTGGCTCACGACTCGGCATGTGGTTATCCGCTTAGGATGTTCGGCGTACGGGCTAATTCCATTTTAATGGAATAATCGTCAAATAACCGCGAATCAGTTTTTCGAGCAGGTTATGCTGGAGAACGGATTTGATTAATATTAAAGTCTAAAGAAAGCAGGCTGGCAAGTGCCTCTCTCGCCACTCTATTAAAGATAACTTTTACGACAGCGTCAACTAGAGAAAAGAAACTCCGAATGCTTTCTAAAGCGTTTGCTAATCAAGTGGCAAGCGGGGAATGGTATAACAAAAAACTATCTTCTATCAGAACAAAAAACACAACAGAACCCTCAGCAAAGCCCTCACGAAAGGACTCAGCAAAGTGCCACTCTGCTCGTTTATAATGTTTTATCGATTAGCGATAATTAGGCCATTGTTCTTTCGCCTATGTTTATGGACAAGTTTGTCAGCGTCATCATCATCCAGCGTCCACAATGTGGTGTGCATTAGCGACGGCAAAGTTCAACAAGTGTGCTGTTGTTTTTGCACACCTTTTTGATAGTTCACGCTTCACGTCTTCTCCCGTCCCATCGATTGGCATTGAGTGGGTGACGATATATCCTGGCCTGGCTGAAGGTAACACGACAAACGACGAGCTACATTTGACGGCTCTTCAAAGTGTTATTTTGTGAGTGAAATTGAAAAAAAAAAATCATTGTGGAACGAATTATAATACGGTAAAGGATGGAAAGGCTTGTATATTTGAGAGCAGCATAAGATGATTTTTTTGAGAACAAAATTGGGTATTAATGTTATTATAATACAAAACATAAAGTTTAATATTTGAGCATTGTGTATGATACGCCCACCTGTTTTTTTGAGAATACAACGAAAACTTCAGAGATACATGAAAATAATGTTCTACTAAGTTGTAGATAATAACGAATTACGTCTGTTGTGTTTTTTTTTCATAGCTATAGCTTTAAAAAGGAATAAACGCATTTGAAACGACTAACATCGCAAAAAATTAATTTTCCGGCAACTTTAGGTATGTTTTTATATATCTTGCAAGTGTTGCAAGATGGTTCGAAAGATTATGTTTTAAGCATTTTGTCGAAAAAAATTGGAACCGAAACATGCTACCAAAACAAAACTAAAAATCGAAATATTCGAAATTCCCTATTTTGTGCCTAAAAAGTGCATTGAACAAGTCATAATGTATTTGAAAAATTATTTAAAAATATATCTACATTATTCAAGGTTGTTTAAAACTTCCTGTATTTTTAAATGAATTTAAAAAAAATTATTTGTATCGAAAAAAAAAGATTTTTCGTAAGTGGGCGTATAGTTATGTTACAAGGAGCGATTTTGACGGTGGTGAAAAAATAGTAATTGTGTGTGTAAAAATGTCAAAAAATCACAACAGACGTATATTGCTATTATCCACAACTTAGTACAATATCATTTTCATGTATCTCTTCAACTTTTTATATTTAACAAATAAAGCAAGTCAATGTCATGTCAATGAATATGTTCTATATATTCATATTTCATCAACTGTGGATTAAGAAAACCATTTGATGTTTAAAACTATATTACTTCCTAGACATTAAACCTTAACTTGTGATAACCCGTGGTAAAGAAACAAAAAGAAACGACACATCTTGAAAACGTCGTTTGGTACACCCTGAAGGACTGACTGTACTATATCAACGTCAGTATTGTTCAAAATATTTGTATTTATTTTTTAAGAAGGTAGATGTATGGTCTGCTTAAAAAAAGCAAACGTTATTTTACAAGAAAAGATGTTAAACAAAACATAATGATGCAGGCAAACGCTTGAAGCACAGCGTGATGATGGAACTGGTAAATAAATGTAAATAAATCTCTTCACACAGAGAATTATAAATGGTAACAAATAGCTTTTACAACCAGCAAGCGCGTCCTTGTGCCTTGCGCTTGTGCCCTCGCTATCCGTGTGCGGTGCTTATCGCGCTACCGAGCGTCAAACCCGACTTTCCATCCAACAATAAACTTTATAACAAGTTTCGCTGAGTGGGCGACTTTGTCCGAAACCCGTTCCCGCTGGAAAGCAGATTAGTGGGATGGACGAGAGCTCAAGTGGGGCGGACCGGGCGGCCGCCCTGGGGCCATGTTGAACACATGTTGAGCCCAAAGCCCATGCAAGCACAAACGAACCGCATGTAAGTTGTGCAAACAAAATCCTCCCAAAACGCTCCTAACCCAAGGAGTGGCGTTATTGCAAGATATGATCCACAAACACACAAGGGATGTTGTGCCGCCCGAAGTTTGAAGTCCACCGGGGGACCTTTCGGGTATCCTGCAAAGCGCAGCATCCGGCGACGCTATCTCGCCCCGTGCACCGTGAAAGTGTGTGCGGGTGCAAGGAGCTGTTTGGGCATAACTTTTCAGTTCCTCCGTCAATCGTAGCCTTTTTTCTAGCTCGCTGGCTAAAGCTGCCGAGTGTCGGTCCAAATATAGCGGAAAGGATGGCGTTCACGTGGCAGAAAGCAAAATCGGTCGTTCGCTATCGCGTGCTCTGTGATGTCAAGCGCCTGATATTGGTCTGTGCGCTCGACTCCTGAAGTCACACTCAGTGCCACTGCAGATCACTAATACAGCAACAGATTACGGACGTTGATGATGACGGTGACGATGATTTGGAATGACAGTTGACGAGGAGTGCTTTTAATGATGGTAACAGTTTGGAAACAATCCCTGGTGCATATGCCTTACTCACCGATGCTCTGTCCCTCCTCCACCTGCGCTCTGCCCTGGAGCGCCTTCAGATCTGGTGTGCCGGCTCTCAGACCTTGCAGAACCTGTAGAATGTCGGCCCGTGTGCGACAGATGGTGGCGGTAAAGGTAACGTGTTGGTAAAATATCGATTTCAGACACTCGCCCTTAGGTCCGTGACCGCGCCGCTACAATCAGCTGATACACCGCCACGATACCGGGTGCGTATTTCATATTGATGAGTTTGCTTACCTGTAGCACGAGCCACTGCCGTTCCTGGGACGTAAAAAGGCTGTTGGCACCCTCGTTATCCTTCGATTGGGCGAAGCAATGACTTTCCCGTTTGGTGAACTCCTTCAGTGCCCCACCGAGGTCGGTTCGCAGGCGCTTTGGCAGGCGGGCATCTTCGGCTGCCTTAAATAATCTATGAAGAGAGAGAAAGCACCATCAATCCGGCACGCGAGGTCAAAGATATGCGCGCCGTTCGAGAGCATTTACGACGTGATACATAAAGCGGAAAAGTGGATCGGAACGGAACGGTCGTGAGTGCGACTGGAATTTTTCGAAACGCAATTTCAAGCGCTGCGACTGTCACAAGATTAGACGACACATTTCGCAGGGAAGGAAAGCTTTTTTCCGGTGCTTTTTTCACTCTTTCGAATCCAAGCGCTGTCGTCTGCTCGAGAGAAGAACTGCATCGGTTTCGTGCCGTCTCCTCCTTCGGGGGGGATCACTTACACATTCATTGGGGCGGTAATGTAGAATGCGGTACGCTTTGTGCTTTCGTGTGCCCGTACCATCGCGGACAGTCCCAATCCTTCCGGCGGGTTCGCCTTGATCCTGTTTAGCAACCATCGAAGCGCGTCGTCCGGTGCGTCTTCTGTGAGGAAAGGAAACGCAACGAAAGCAGCATCGGTTATTGGTTTGGGCCAGAAGCAGCGGCGGCAGATGGCCGACCCGGTTTGCCTGGCCGGGTCGTAATTGTATTTACCTGGAAATTCAATCACCACGTCGCACTGGGTCGGAATTTTGTTCAGCCATAGCCGTCGGGGTGTCATCAAATGGCCGGCGCAAGGCACGCGTCTCCGGATCAATCTTGAGGCTGAGGGCGATATAAAACAGAAACAAACACCGATCAAATGGGACGGCAATAATGAAGAAAATGCGGTCAATTTTATTATCACCTTCGGACGCTCAAGGACGCCCGGACCAACGAGGCGTAACGTGGGTGCGTAAATAAGGCGATGAGTCATTGGAGGTGGTTAGATTATTAAAGACTTTTTTCTGCACGGAACGTTCAATAAACTCGTTGTGCGTCTCCACGAAAACATCAACATTTGAAAAAAAATGCCAATGGCTTATGCTTCATAAAGTTTTCTCATAAAAATCAAATAAAGAATGAATATGGTAAAAGATCACTACTAATAAATGCCACAGTTAATACCACTTTCTTAAACGAAACCAGCAAACTAGTGGTAAAGTCAATTTTCCTAATCTTCAGGTATCATCAATCTCAAATGTCAGCGAAACGATATGGCGGAGTTTCTTAATCTTCCGAAAACTTTCCTGTTCAGCAATGATTGTGCAAACTTGCAATCACCGTGCTCCATGCGCAACCCACCATTACAGCGGGCAGCACTTCGAGCTCGATTACTATTATCGCACACTAAGCTCTCGGTCTTCGTTCGCCGTGTTTCCCTTCTGGTTTCTTTGACACCTCTATTTTAGAGCGTAGTATTGGGCCATTTATTTTTGTGTTCGAATCAGCGGAGCGTGTGAGTGTGGATGCCGTTAAGTGACACTTAATTTTAATTTTTGTTTCTACTTGTGTATCACATTAAAGCGCGCTGGCATCGTCTGGAGGAGCATTAATTAAGTGGCAATTCAAGTGGTCATTATCGTAAAAGTACCTATTACAGTAATACTTGTTCACCGCTCCTTCCCTGGGTGTGTGTGTTTTCAGTAAATGAACAATATTTTTCATCGTTTCTAAACACGGTTAAGCCAAAATACATTTCTCCCGCAAGCACGTTGGGACGACAGGTCGAGGTGAAATCCCGTTGAGAACATAATTGATGTTTCCAACCACCGGGATGTCTGATGTATCGCACCACAAATTCAGCGAAGCGTACCGTGAAGCAGACGAAATTAATAAACATTGCTGCCGGCACCGCGTAACGCTTTGATCCGTGGCCTCGCTAAACTGGGGCAGAAGGCATTCGAGGAGAAAAACGGTGGGCCCTGAACCATCGCGATCCGGCCGCGGAGGTTCCGCCCGGTCCGCGTTGGTCCAACGC
Organism: Anopheles dirus; assembly: GCA_000349145.1. Classification (NCBI taxonomy): domain Eukaryota; kingdom Metazoa; phylum Arthropoda; class Insecta; order Diptera; family Culicidae; genus Anopheles; species Anopheles dirus. The sequence continues at coordinate 2,521,205 of KB672869.1, read as the reverse complement.
GCTGAAATATAGACACACAAGCTGTTACCCACCGGGCCACCGGGTTGGAATTGATTCTGGAATCGCTTTTTGCTGACGTCAAACGGCCGATCCCCTTTCACCTGCGCCAGTACGGACTATACACTTCGCACGTTCTGTCCGCCGGTTCCACGGCGAATATCGTTTACGAAGCAACATTGCCACGCTACTAATAGGCCAACGAGGGTCTATTACATCGGTCGCGTTATGGTGGGGGATAGGAAATGGGAAAGCTTTTTCTTTTTCTGTGCAGTTAACGCTGCGGAGGCTAAGCATGGATGGAGCTTATCAGTTAAATCGGTATCCATTTCACAAAATCAAATGGCCGAAAATGCTCGACCGCAACCCGAACGAGCGGGAGTCGCCGCGCCATGGATTCGACTTTTGCTAGCTGGAGGCTTATGCAGATCGCCAGCATGGTAAAGTTTATTTATAGAGTACCGAGATTGATTTTTGGTTTTACTTTTCAACGATTTGCTACTGTTGTTTGAGATATTTCAAGGTTGTGTTAAGGCGTCAGGTGTTGCAAGATGGCTGGCCTTAAAACAGTATCATTAGAATCTATGCTGGGAAAATGACGAAACAAGTAATCCAATAGAAGTAACCGTATTGAACATGTTATACATCTTCTGGATTTACCCAAAAAGGCATGGCGATATGAGGGAGCAAATGCGTAAAACCATCTCCGTTCCAGCACGCAAATAGTGCCTTCAAGAGATTTTTTTGCGATGCCATCGATGCCATCGAGCCTGGAGCTTTTTTCGATTAATTTCACACATATCCCATCAACGTTACGGATGCTCCACACATAACCAAGTGTAAATCTCGAACCCCAATTCCGGTTCCCATGGCATGTGCTTATTGCGGTGGCTATTTATACCGTTTTCCATGCATTATTTCCGGCTTCCACTCATCCTTGGGCGAAAGCGAACAATGCCCATACGCTATTCGGGTGTCAAGGATGGGAAAGCGGAGCGAGACGCACGGAAACCGACACGTCAATCAATGCCCAGCGGAGACAGCATGAATTTTCATGTGATTATTATTTCATATAAATCAATAAAAACGCCACGGCACGGAGCGTGGTGTGCAACAAGCGTCTCGGAGGTGTGCTTGGGCCCACGCTCGTGAGAATGATCGGCAGCTAATTAGATAATCAAATTGGTAGCAAATCAGCAAAACGGTCGTTCTGCCGAGCTGAACGGTCTCCTTTCGCCTCCCGCACTGGACCTCGTGCTCGTGCAACAGTTTCCCACAGGAAACGGTTGGTTATGAGACACTCGGTTTGCTCGTGCCGTGAGATAAACCCAGCCCGGCAAACCGGTGCACTGCACCCTACAGTGGGAGACAAAAAGGACCGAGGCATCAAGTGTATGGTAATGACTTTAAGGATCTTGATCGAATTAGTGCTAGCGAGCGTTACGTGTAATGGAAATTAATTGTACAACGTATAATGCCCGAAACGAAGCGCGTCTACTTTTCACATTGAAACAGATATCCGGTGTGACATTAATCATTTTATCATTATTTTGAAATGTGGGTGAATTTAGTTTCACACGTTTAATGTAATGACACTTTATGTGAGAAGATGGCACATATACCTTTCATGCATTCCTTTTGTAGTATAACTCGGATTACAGAAATAATTTATTTGCCAAACTGGCGAATCTGCGTGAAAATGTGATCAATGATTTTGAGCGATTTTATTTTATAAAATAGAGCACAGAACATAATTAGTCATTGCCACTTTTTTTGTTTTAAAGGTTTGAAAGAAGAATTCAAACAGATGGTTGTGTATTTAGTCACTAACATTCATGAATTAATTAATTTATAGAGTATATTCATAAATTATATAAAATATATTAAGATGAGAAAAAGGGGTTTCTTCAGATCGTTGTTAAACAACACATATACGATGTAGGGTATTGAAAAAGAATTCATCTCATTTTTATAATTTTTCTTATATATGACTCCTAGACTCCTTCTCTTTTAAGTTGCCAGAATAAAATGGTCGATGTATGAAAAGTTTGATGAAACAACATTAGTATCATTTTTTAAAAAATCCATGTCAGTAACCATTTTTTATGAAGTTCATTCCTTACAAAAACGCCAAATGTATTTGGCGTTTTGCCAACTAAAGTGTTTAGTGAAGTGAATGTATCCTTGAAAATCTCACGGAAGCAATTCAATTATCATATTGATAAGAT
>KB672869.1:2435551-2503779 GCA_000349145.1 Anopheles dirus | reverse complement strand
CTGGCATTCCTACGTACAAACAGCGGGGGCAAAACAGCGGAGAGGACAAATTTAAGTTGATTTTACCTCATTTTAAGGTTTTAGCATATTTATCAATAGTCTTCCTCACTATAAGGATAACCATCAACTGGTTTTGGGAATGTAGTTATTGCTGTATTTACGATTTTATCAGCAATTGTATCTGTATCTGCAAGATACACATTACAAGCATAAAATACTTTCAATGACATTCAATGTCGATAGCTCTAAAAGCTGGTCTACACGAAGCGCAACTCGTCAAGCGCAACTGCTGTCAGTGTTGCCAGTTGTTTCACGTTACGTCAAAATCGTTTTTGGGTTTGGAAGGCGAAACTCAAGCGCAACTCAAGCGCAACTTTTTGTAAACAAACGGTTTGAGTTAGTTTGTCTACAAATAAATATGTTTGTTACAAGGATATCGTATTTTAATCATTGTCGTGTGTTTATTTCGTGAATTAAGTGATAAAAGTGCACAAAAATGAGAAAATATAGTTTGCACCATCTCAAGAGCAACTACCTTTGCAAATTGTCAAGCGATGGGAAATTGACAAAGCGATGGGAATTTGACGTTTTTTTCGTTGCGCTTGGAGTTGCGCTGGGAGTTGCGCTTCGTGTAGACCAGCTTTAACCGATTTGGCTCTCTAAGTTACAAAACTGTTAAAGAGCACCTAACATGATCAATAGTGTTAAATACAATATTGCTACATATTTTAATTATGGAACATGGTTTGTAGTTTAGTTTTATTCTTACAGCTTAGGGTAGGGCTTCATTGTATTCATTTCTTCATTTTTAAACAATATTAATGACCCCCTAAACTATTTTACCGGTTGTATGGCTGTGTCAATCCTGTTCTGAGGATATAAATATGCTATCGTTCCTGCCGTTCTTTTGTTTTAGGTCTGGATTAATTTGTAATTATTATTTTCCATGGTTTTCCAATGATTCTGTGGAAAATGTCGATAAATTATTTATTTGAAAGTGAACATACAGCAACCATATTTAAAAATGACGCATAACCAAACCCGATTTCATGCACAATTCGCTTCCGGTTCCCCTCACGTTCAGCCTGCGGTAAAGTTCTATAAACTACTAGGCGCCTCCATTAGCGCGTTTTGCACGTGGAACGAACGAAGCTGATTTGCAAACCAAACCATAGGGAAGCGTAATGTTGTTTCCCTTCCTGTGATTCGTGCGTGCCTGCATCTACCACCGAACGGAACTAAAAAATGAATGAAATGAGAAGTGGATCCGGACCAATTTAATGCTGTGGATGAGCAAAGGAGAAAAAACAAGTCAACAAGGAAATGAAATGAATTTACATCACTATCCCTCAGCACTCGCGTCATTACGGGCGATGAAAGGTTGAAACGTGTTGCGGTCGTACGGCCGTGGTTGAAAAATTGAAGCCAGCGAAGGGTTGCCAGTTTAGATAAAAGCAAATTATGCCACACAGTATCTTCGCCACTCTCGGGCCGCGCGCCGGCTTTCCGGCCGTCTGCTTTGATACTAATGCGGCTGCCTCGGCGTGCCATATTAAGCGACTCGCCGCCGAGGGACGGCTGTGGCAGCGTTAGTTAATGGGAGAGTAATTATCAGTCCCCTGTCTGTCCCGTGTCGGTTAGGCTTCGACCGAGCCACGCAATCAGACCTCGCAAACAGCTCCGGCTAGTACGAGCCGGCACGTGAAGCCATTCGGCGAACGGATGCTGTGTTACTTTTGACCGAGCCAGAATTACGTGCTCCGGGGCTTATTTGTTTAGCATAGTCGAATGAATCATGCGAACCTAACGGCGGGCAGGTCGTATCTGAATCGACAATGACTGACACACCGTGCACGGGCTCGAGATATTGTTTGGAAGAATGTCGGTTCCGCCCGGGATCATTTCTTATCGTCACTCCGGGTTTGTGAATTCACACCTCACGGTGTTTGGTAGGAATTATCTGCGAGTTTGTCTTCCGGCTACGCTATAAACGATCTTAAACGTTAGCCAGGTTTCATTTGGGGACTCGTTCTAATAATGATGCTTCGACGACTTGATGAAAAATATAAATGTTGCACATTTGAGATAAAATAATCTTTTTATAAGTGGTATTTATTGTTTAAAAAATCATTTTATGAGAAATAATATTTTTCCTCTAAAAAAACTATGAAAAAAAAACTGAAAAAACAATCAGCATGAGATATAATAGATTTAAACAGGTCAATTTCGATTAATTAAAAATAATACTGTTGCTTGTGTAATTTGGTTAACTAAAAAAATATTTTTGCTCCATGCGGTTATTTTTTAGTTCCACAGCATACTGTGTTTTAATGTTTCTTACATGGTTGAAGAGATCAAAACCGTATAATAAAGAATGAAGCTCCAAATCATTGTGCCATTCATGAGAAAATGCCCACTGAATGAGAAAATGCGCATGCGTTCGCAAGTGAATTTTATCCTTCATTTGCTTCATTTGTGACATATGAGAAGTTTGAATGAATACATCTCACCATACATCTCGCATTGCGAGTGGATTCTACAAATCATTGAAAGTCGGAACAAATTCGCAACTCACCTCATGACTGACCGTTCATTACGATGAACAAAAATCATGAATGGTGAATGAATACGTTACATATTGAAGCGAGTTTACTCATTTATTCATTTTAAACATTCACCAGAAGCTTTTAGATTCGCTCACTTGCATTCACGTTACGTTCATTATAATTCATTTGAGCGAGAAAAATGCTCAAACGGTCATTTGATGAACACGCTTTTCTTGTAATTCTCGGATTTTGTGACGAGAGGGGAAATTCATTACTTCATTTATTTGCAGCTTTCATTACTTCCAGTGAGATTTCATATTGGTAGAAGTGAGTGAATATTTATGAAAATATCACCAGTGTGAGTGTAAAAGCTCGGAAACATTGTAGGCTACTTCATTTCGATAGGAGAAATTCACAGCAGATCATTCGCAAATGACTCATTCATTTATTTATCTGAAGATGAATTCCGATTGCTTCGATCTAAAATAAACAACATTCAATGAGACGAATTTCTTGCCGTTCGTGAGTATCTGATAAGGTAACTTTTGTGTGATTTTTATCGAGTATCCACAACAACATTTTTGACAAATTACTTTCCTGTCGATGAACACATACACATTTTAGAATGTTATAGCTTGTAACTTCTCCAAACCCACAACACAACCTAGCAAGTCAAATATGTTTCTCATCCTTCCCGGTACAAAGGACAACGATTTTTTCATGTGATGGGGAAGTGGAATATCAACTCTCTCAACACCGTAGAGCACAGCGAAAGGGGCAGACAAGTTCCGTTCTGTTTGCTTGGGATTCGTGAGTGCAAATGGTGTGGCACTTTCATCGTCTCGAGTCAAACATTCCTCCGATCCGATAGCGATTGTAGCTAACTCCAGCACATACCCACACGCAGAAAGGGTAAAACGGTATCCGCGGAATCGCTTTATGAGCCCGCAAAACGCACGAAACGTTTATAATACATGCTCCACCGCTCCGGTGCGAAATGTTCAACACCGGCACGCCGGCACACAACGAGCGCGCGGTTTAAATTATGCGCCCTGGCGATGGGATCATTGTGTCGGCACACATTACATCGTTTCTTTATTTGGGTTGGAAATTTCTTTGTCCCCGGTGTGATCATAATTTGAGTGCAGCAAAGCGACCCGACACACACTGTTTGCAAACTCAAATCATAATAACCTTCCGCTTACCTGTTGGCCCTGCATTGTGCACACAATGGCCATGCTGCACCGCTGCACACGGACACGCATGGGACCGAATCGGGTTGCACCGGCGGAACAATTCGAACGTATTGCAACCACGTGTAGTTTGCATTCCCACCACCCGGGGGGCACACGGGCGAAAATCGTGCCGTCGAGCAGAACGCTCGCGATCAAATAAAACTACATAATGAGAACATGACGCAGCGATATAAAATCAATCAAGAGAATGAGCTGGTTTATTTTTATCAAATTTTCACCGCCACCGCGTGCCAGCGCTGCAATTGGCGCAAAAGAAATTAAGCACTGTGCACAATATTGTTCCCCGTGCGTTTCGGATGCGCTTCGCGTCGTCGTTCCTTATTGCGATGTTTGCGCTACCGCTGTTTATTTAATTTCGACCCACGGTTTTCCCCTCCAGCGGAGGATAAATAATTGAACCGCAGGCGATAAACGTTATTAACAATTAATTGGTTAAAGCACAGTGGTTCCCGACGCTACACCACACAATTTTCGATTGAATGCTGGCAGACGAGCCCTTTGGAGGAGGCGCTTTGGAAAACCAGGGGAGTCGGAATGTGGCCGACTCATTGATGACCATCCGGGGGATGGGAATTGTATTTGATTTCCCTTACTTATGCCTTACTTTTCCCGGCCGAAAGTTGACACCCCCAAACAACGGGTCGAGGCTTCAGGCTCGAACGGGTCGAGGCTTCAGGCAGTGGCTTGAAATGGTACCCCAAATTACCTGGAACCGTCGCTCGAAGATCAAACAGAAGCTGCGCTCGGTGAAAATGATTCGGATGATACTTCCGTGCCGTGCGACGATTGTTTGCTCTCGGAACAAACTTTTGCGAAGACCGAAACAATACGTGTTGTCCCTCGAGTGGCGAGGCAATGTAAGTACCGAAAAGCCCACCCCCATAAAGCCATGGAGACGTGCCAATTGAGGCAGCAAAAGAGGTCAGTTGCCAGTTCGCCCGTTTACATTGCCGTGGAACGAGCAACGAAACAGTAAGTGTATGCTTTCATCAACAATTTCAACATTTTTTTGTGTGTGTCCGTGTGCGTTTGAACGTCCTCTCACCGTACAAGGAGTGCTTATTTGTAGTTGGCTGTAGCCGTTTGTGACCACTTCGCAGCCTGCGCACTATATGGCGCTGCTGTCTGTTGCGCTGCTCGCCGGCTGACCAGTGGCGCCGGATGTAGTGTGATAAAATGGCTTTACTGTCGTCAATGGTGATACACTCCGTCCGCTTCGGGATGGGAGAGACAAAAAAAACAGAATGTCAGAAAGTCAAGCTTTATGGGTTCAAGTGCACCCAATAAACGACACCGTCCACTTTGTGGCGCGCTGGGTCTGCCTTTTCCCCGGTGGACGCCGGGTTGCTGTTGGTAAATCGTCAGCCCAGCATACGCCGGGAGAACCGACACTGGCACACGCCGTACCGGCGTTGTAAAACAACCCGATGAAAGTAACGAATGTTTCCAGCCAATAAACAGGTGACTGGTGCCGTTTCCGGAACGAAAGGTTAATTTTCAATGCGATCGGAAAAGTGCTACATTCAATCATCGGAGTGAGCGATCGTGTTCTTTCATAATATGTTAATGTAGGACTTTTCGTTTCCCTTTCTTTTATTTATCTGACATGTTAAACGGAGGGTTAAAAAACACAATTGTCGCCTGAGTCGCAGAGAATTTACATATTGGAGAAAGGGTACAGGGACGGCTAAAATTATATGAACGACTAATATTTTGACAGGAAAACGATGCCCACCGAAGACCACCACCACATTTTATGAAAACTTTTCTTTGAGAAAAATAACCGTTACTTCGTTCAAAAATGTGGGCAGTGTTAAACTACTTTGAATGTCATAGGCATTTTTAAACAATTTTGTGAAACGACTGTTCACTTCTTCCATTCCCTTTACATATTTTGAATACGAAATTTAGTATATATTAGTTTTTGTTTGGTCACAAGTTTCGGTTCCAACATCCGCAAACAAATAATGCTCGTTAAGATAATTCAGCTTATATGCTATGTTCATCGCTCACTTGACTTAATTTACTAATGAGTTAAATTTATTTAAAAAAAATACAAAATGGGAAAATTAGCTCCCATCCGATCCAAATGAAACAGAAATTACAGAAATACCAAAGTTTAATACATACACAAATTACTGACACAAATTTATTTTACAAATTTACACTGCTGTACAACAAAAAACTTTTCAACTGTTGTTCTCATTATACATATTGGGTGTAATATAATAGATTGAAGAACTTTTTAACGTTGTTTCAATTTGAATTACCCTAAAATTTGCAATCTGCAAAAAATGACTAGCAAAAAAACACAAAAATAACAATCGAAAGACCATGTAATATCGTGTCAATAGGATACTCCTCTAATCTTATAAACCCCTTTAGGACTCATATGATAAATTTACAAAGCCAACCGTTATTCATAAACTATCAACCTGTTCCATAAACAAAGCTTGTTCAATAGCTAAACATGGTTGAATTGATGTAATTTAATGATTTGATTTGATGTTTTAATGTTATTATTGTTTCTTTCGATGTTATTTTACAGTGATGCAACTTTCTAATGGAAATTACAATGAGTTCAAATATTTTAAAAATATATATATCATTTATATCATGACAAAACATAATTCCAAATCCCGGATCATAACCGATCCCAATCCCGATCTCGGATCTGAATCTCATGGGATTCGGCTATCCCAGTTTTGGAATCGAATCCCAGAATCCGATCCGGATTCAATTTCCCATCACTATAACATATATCAGTATAGGAAAAGTCATGAGTTCAACTTGTAGAAACAATATTTTGAATAATTTCAAACAAAAGAGGTATCTTGGTGTGCGCATAGGAAACATTCAAAGTAGTTTCATGAACGCCCACAACGTTAGACAACATTCGAGACAACGTTAGACAACGATTCGAGTGATAAGGCTCTCCACTGCAACCAGTGCTGCCGAATTTTCGTGCCACCTAGTACAGATCGATCGATTCACGATTGACCCCTGGAGAATAATTTTCCACGCATCACAATGAGGCTGTTTACAGGCGTAGTCAACTTTGTCATCTGCCTCTCGAACGGTTGTCGGCAGCCGGCAGCCGGCCCGCATGCATGCATACATGCAAGGGCATGCTACTAGTACGCTGGGAAAATGAGAGTTATGTGTCGCCCGAAGGGTTGGACCCGGTCCACGGCGGTCGTTTCGGCAACATGGTTCGACTTGATGTATTACCCCCGGGGTAGAGAGTGACTCGGACAGCGACTCGGTGCGTCGCGCCAGCCCGGATTCCGGGGGGTTTCCCGGGAGACGTTTGGCCACCTGGTTTGGCCACGAGTCCTGGCCACCGGTGGGGATCACTCCGGTACACAAAACATGCCGGTTGGCGTGGCTTAATGAGAAAAATGTGTGTTTCTTTTTTTAGTGTCCCTGCTCCATTAGCACACGTGGATGAAGATGACGCGAACGGTGCGAATATGTGTCAACAATAGCATTGGGGAGATAACGAGGATGAAAAATTAGAATGAATGGATGCAGTCTGCGATTTATCACAAATCACCATTTCCAACATGTTAAACCAGCATTGTTGTTTACAATGCTTGTCTTGTATTTTTTGGGCAGACTGCGACTTAACTTTGATCGCTAGCGTGCTATAGGTCAGCGATGTTGCTATACCTCCAATGCGCGCAACCCAAATCCCCATTTGTTCAGACGCAGTCAGCATTATAATCCGTTAAACTAGATCAATTGGTGCGATTCACGCTCTAACAGGTATGTGGCTTTTGCAACTATAGACAAGCTGCAATTAACGGTTGATTCCGCTTTTATGTGGTTTCTAGCCTACTTCTACTGCTAGATAGAAAGCTTTGTATCCACCCCGTTTTGTACTACCACGTACTCGCACGAAATGGATTATTTTAATCTGTTTTAGAATTTCCAACGTATGATCGAACAACGAACAGCTACCCATGGCGAGCTGTTTAAGCTGCTCAAAGCTCGCTGCACGTACGCACGTTCGACGGCACGAAATTCGCACGGCAAACTGCAGCGTGTACACTGACACACCGTTCGAAGAACCAGTCAATCGTGAAGCGTTTGCCGAGCGGATCTTCGCTTTGGTAGCTCGCTTTAAACCGAAAATATGGTAATAAAACTAAAATAAACTAACAAGAGAATCGTGCGTCGTACAGCAACTTTGCCTTCCGTATCGGCCGTTTTGCACAGTGGGACTTCTGTTTCACAACATCCTTACTACGGCGTTGTTGCCGAACGTTCCCTGCTGTCTGTTTTTTGTGGGTAAACACGATAGGCTTCCCGTACCTTTCGCATCGCTTGTGCGTGGGCACACCAAAATTGAATTAGCCTGCACTGTGCATGCAACAGCAACAGCATTGTTTGAGCGTGCCGAGTTTACCTTCCATCACAATTTACAATTTACATCGTTTTAATGTACGGAACTGCATTTCGGTACTGAGAAGCTCTCGTAGCGTGTAGTTCAATATTTCATTACATGCTTATTAGTAAATAAAATTTGAAGAAAGCATTAAGGGCTTTATGCTCACTTTATATTGCTACTTTGTATTGCATTAGTTATTTTTATGTACATAAATGTTTACACCGTGACTACCTTACACATTTTGTTAAATAATGTAATTGTGTTGTTTATTGTTTATTGCTTGAGTTATTTGAGCTAGTGACCTTACCTTTTCTCGTTTTGTACACAAATCCCCTCAAGTGAAAAGTCGTCATATGTTTCCAAGTGAGAAAAGAAGAAGGTGAAGAAGAAGACATTTTATGGAAACTATCCGATAGGTCTGTTAAATTATGATAAAAAGCCTGAAGAAAGTTAGCATGTGTGCAGCACACTGTGCAGAATACAGAAGATACTACACTGATACTGGTTACAGAATTGCAAATAGGTAAACATTGTGCTTTTCGATGATCGAAGGGCTTCCATGCATTCTGACGAAAAAACAAATATTGAAACATTGATACGCTACGCTTTCCATTTGTTTGTTCGTTTGGTGCTGACTAGACAACCAGGCACGCACAGTGTTACTAAGCTAAAACACGTTTCTTATATACAATTTCGATCAGTTATAGTGAAGTATTTAAAATAACCACTAGATTGTTATTTTTTACAAAAGGAAAACGACAAGTATTAGAGAAACATTCTAAGATGCAGAAAATAATAAAATATATTTTTTATTATGTTTGCAAACACTTTTTTACAAACACTATTACATGGTTTACACCATGAACTAAATTGCTCCATATAGCATAACTATAAGACCACCACGACCACAAAACATTGTTTTATTCTTCAGACAACTGATGGTTTTAAAACTCGCAAAAAAAATAAAGGTGTTTCAAGGCAACCCAAACGTCTTATGATAGCTTTGATGCAGTTTGATTGTTTGTGAACGAGTTTTTCGTGTATTTTTCAAACATTTTTTGATATATTTTATATTTTATGTTGAATTCCACCTATCTTTTTCAGAACATCCTCCGTCGGAAGCAAAACTCAGTGGTAAAAATATGAATAAAATGGCATTTTTATCAAATTATCAAATCGAAAAAATTTACATCGATAAACAATCTTGATATCTCTTCTTGTGGTAAAAACCTCACTTAAGTAAAAAAAACCGCCTTGTTCGTGCTAGTTTTAAAATGTTCATTCATTATGAAAATAATTTCAAAGAAGTCAGTGTCTCCGATCGCATATTGCTAAAAACATGTATGCCAATGCTAATTGATTTGTCTGATTTGTCTAGCACTCCTTCGAATATTTGAAGACCAAATTCTACCAACAACGATCGATAACGATCATCCGTACATCTCACCTTAAGTTAGTAATATCCAACGACATTCCAACTTATGGACGATCGTCAACTCTACGAAAAATCGCACACAAACCCCGGGATGATGAAGTAGCGTTGTCACTCAGCACCGTCTAGCACACACCTCGAATCTGGCTTTGTACAGTGTAATAAGAAAAGCTAAAATAGATACTTATATAAAAACAATATTCTTATAACTCTAGTAAGCTAAGGATTATCCCGTACAAGCTTAACAATACACACACGCCACCCGGACAGAGTAATAAAAGTTCTTCCTCCACCACGTACAGATGACGTACACAAAGCACACAACTTTCAACCGTTCACACTTCGGTCGGGATCATTGTGAGGAGCCTCTGTTGTACACCACAAAGGCATCACCTGGCCGGCATTACACGAGCGCCGTGACAGTGTAGTGGTGCTGATGTGCAGTGTGTGCAACTGGCAACGGCAAAACCATGCACACTATAAACCATGGGCTCAACAATGGCACCGCTGCCAGATTTGCCATGCCGCTTATCCCTTTCAGTGACCTTGTTGGTTTTTTATCTCTCTTTCTCTCGCTTTTTTCGCCCGTTCCACTCCGATGCCATCACTCCCGGATGCAGACTTCCTCCTGGCGGGTCCATTTCCGAGGCCATTCAAGAGACACTTCCACTCGGCGCGCTTTCAAGCAACACCCCAGGTATTATGTATCCTTTCGGGTTGGCATTACTTGCGATTTTTTGCCCCCGTTCCGTGCGGGTTCTGGCACTGGCTGCCACGGCGAGTCCATTTTGAATTCGCCATTTATACTTCTGCCCACTTTCGTGCAAAGGGAAGTGGGGGGCAAAGGGTTAAAATTTATGCACACCATTTGCACAAAACCCCGAATAGCACAAACCACCCATGTCCGTCCATCGGATCGTGTAAAAGAGCACGACCGCCGTCTTTTCTGCCACCGCCACCCCCGTTGGGTGTGGCTATTGAATTGCAGTGTACTAAAAGTGCATTCGATAGTGCTTCTTGGCACAATGCAGCGTTGCAGCGTGCAGTATGGATTTGGAGCTCGAAGTCCGATCGGCTGCCTAGCGTTTAATTGCTCTCGGTGGGGCAGCAAATTGAAAACACATTTCTATGAAAACACTTTCGGCAACAAATACTTGCATCTCGCTACACACACACACATACACAGAGGCACACACAATGCGATACCGGAAATTATTATGTTCAATATTGAATATCCGATTCATCGCCTCGCTGCCGAGGGATTGGTACGATCTCGCTGGGAAATGCTCAATTTGTTGCGCCATCCTCCCAGCGCCATCTGCCCCCTCCGGTCCCTGGTGTGTTTTATGGTCCTATTTCACAGCCGGTGGGTGCGTTTTCTTTTCGGCCCCCTCCTGCCGAAGTACGTTGTTTTCGGTTGGCGAACAAATTGATAAATGAACGAACGCTGCGATGGGAAAAGTTCAAAAGTTTGCTCTCCGGTTGCGGTTCGGTGCTGCTCGCTGGGGTGGTTTTGTAATTTGCCAGCCACCGAACCGAAAACGTGTTGTTTTTCAGCTGCACCGACCTGCCACCACCTAATGTGCCGAAAAGGGAACGAGGAACAAAGAGAGAGAGAGAGAGAGAGAGAGAGGGAAAGAGAGAGAAAAGCGTCCCGAGCGCAAGTAGATCGGTAGAAGAAAGTGTAGCCGAAACTGATAAAACTATGCACTGCTTAAACAACGTTTAAATTGGTGCACATCGCAGGTCCTTCATCTTGGCGGGTGCTCCCACCCCTCCACGGGGAAGGTTAAATGAATGGACACCATATTTTATTGCACCTTCCTGGCGCTGGCTTTTAGCGCAGCGGAAGGAACCACGAATAGGTAGATTAAATGTTTTGCTCCGCGCAGTAAAAGTTACTCCTTCCGCGCGTTCGGTCCTAGCTTCTAGCGGGCGTGGCGTGGCCGCGTGAAAAATGTGTACCGACGCGTCCTCCGCGTTGCAGATGGTCCATCTTAATCTCCGTCACTCCGTCATCCGTCCGCCGCCGAGTGCCGAACGCTGCTGTGTGCTGACCCGGCTGCTTGGATCACAAGTTGCATTATTCACCTGTCGCCATGCGACGGCATGCGACGCTGCACATTTTTACTTTGTGCACAATTTTTCCCAAGCATAAATCATTCGATCCCAGCAGGCTGGGTGACCGGCACAGTGTTACGAAGGGAGTGTGTGGGCGCGCGCTAGTGCCGGCACGTTTCGTCCTTGCATACGATCTGCAAAGTGGCGCCCTATCATCAAGGCCAATAAAATCCCCGTCTCCCGTGCAAAAGACACACACACACACACACATGGGGAGGGATGATTGCAAGTTCGTATGTGTATTTTTGACTTTTTCAAATCCATTCCAATCCGTCATGCTTCCGTTCCGCTTATATATTTTGTTCCGTACGCCAAGCCTTTGCGGGTTATCCCCCCTTAGTGTCATTTTTTGCCTGCTCGTACAGGAAACGGAAGTGAAAGTTCCGCTAAGTGAAGTCAGCCAAACATACCGCCCGGCGAAGATTGCCGGTGGTGGCGAGATATTGGCGAGATTTGTGTGAAACCGTGACAGGAATATTTAACACGGCCCGCATCGGTGCGATGAAGCGATTCGGGTGTACATTTGTCGGTGGCGTCCGGGAGACATGCTTGAAACTATCGCAAAACTTTAAATTGTTCTCTCTGGCGGATGCGACCGCAATGGAATGGTGATGAGAAATGGGACCGTATTTCTTCTGCCGGTGTTAGTAGCGGTGCGGGCAGTGGGAACCAAGTTCGTCGATAGATATGCTGGAGCGCATTATCGGTGATGATGGCAAATGGAACAGCTCTCTACGTGGCCCGTAGTACACGGAACTATCCACGCTATAAATACGGATATGTAGATAATACTGTGAAAGAGATGCTTTTCAGTAACAGGACTGGCATTGGTCAAGCACCCTTACCTGAATGGCAGAATCTTCCTCTTCTTTTTTGTTGAACAACATATGTAGGTCTATGTTTTTCATTTTTATTATATTCGTAGAGGGTTAGTCAGTCAGTATTGCATATCTTGCTTTATGACTAGCTAAACTAACCAACTAATTATTCAACGTTCAACGTGCGGAAGGATCGATTAGTGGTGAATAGCCCACAACAACCCACCGCAACGTATCTGAACATAGGACAGTACGCTAAATTCGAAACTAAAAGATATGATATGTTGACCATAAGCCAAAACGTGCGCTATGCCATAAATTGCTGACTCAAGTGTGATCAAATGTGACGACCAGCACAAACCCATAAACTTTAAAGGATGTGTGATTTAGCAGAATAAGACGACCGTATAGAAAGATGCGTAAGCGCAATTTTACATACGTGCTGGGTTGAAAACTCAACTTTACCGTCCTCCCGTAGGACTAACTATCGAGGTATAGGCACCTTTATTTTAAGGGCAGAAACTTATGCAGAGGATTTGGTTTTTTATGTCAAAATGGTGAGCATAATAGCATTTAAACTCAGGCAAAAAAAGTAAAATAAATGTGACACCAACAGGGCATTTTTGACCGAATGGGATGAAATTTTCACCCAGTTTCATCCAGCTAGATCCTAATTTTCTAGTTTAATAATTCATTTCGTTTGTAACCATACCTTTTCCCGTTTCCACTTCCGTTCCCGTTCCTCCTGAAGTAGAAATCCGTTTTAATATTGAGCTCAATTGATCGTAAAATCTGATGACATATACATCATTGAATAGATCGAGCAAGCGATCGAGGAAAAAAACATGTTAGGCCAAGTGCTTACAGGTTACTTATGGGGAGACGTATAGATAGGTGATCGTACTTTAGAAGTCGTCCAATACCGCATTTGTCTTAAGGCAAAATAGCAAATTAAGGCAAATTCGCAGTACTCACGCACATCATATACGCCTCTGATGCTTGGACTTCTGATCTAACGGAATCCTCTCAGTCAAGTTCGAGAGGAAGATGCTCAGAAGGTGTCGCCAATAGAACGAATCGTGCGATCCCCTTGAGACGGGGAAACTCGGTTTCTTCCTCTCCGTTTAGAAAGGATAAGGATTAGTAGTATAATTTGTAATTAGTGGTGCGCGACGATAGCCATGCCAATACAAATGTGAAACTACTTCCGCGTGATAGTGTAGGTATGAATGATTAGAATAGAAAGGAAGGCAGAAAAAGAATACAAAAGAGATTAGGATAAAAGAGATAGACGCGAGAAGCAACCACGAAAGCAACATGATTCCGTTCTACCCCAGAACTAGTGTAGCTTGAGAACGAAATCTTGCTTCTGACTTGGGATCGAGGTCCCAAGATTCGGAGACTGCTAATAAAGAATTGTGGAAGGACAATGAAGGAGTCGCTATAATGACGAGCTCTATCAGATGTACCTCACCAGATGTCCTCACTAAGACCGAAAAGTGTTTCTCGGTCATCCAGATAGACAGACGAATCGTGGTAGACCTAGATTTAGATGAATAGATGACGTTGAATCCCATTTGAAGCTGCAAGACCATTTGAAGCTGCACTTTCATTTCAGATAGGGCTCTGTGAGCCGTCGAACAAAATATCAAACACGGATCAAATCCAAGTAGTAGTCACATGGAGGTGCTCCGTCAGACAGCATCAAACATGCCAGACAAATAAGACATTGAACAAGACAGTTTGATTTAGTTTGGCATCCCTGATGCCCATCTTGAAGCCCCCTTGAAATTTACCCCTTGCAATTTCATCCTGTTAATTGTCAGGAGGCGGCTATTGGCGGTTGTTTGTGTGTTCGTATGTTTACATTTGAAAAATTTCACACGACAGTTTGTCGTGGTTGTCCGACGCTTCATAGAGCCCTGCCTCACTTTGTCGTAGCGCACTAGCAAAAAATATTTAACAGCATCCTCGCATTCCAACGAGTGCCAAGGACTTTAAATTTCTTCAATTGTTCTTGTGGTTCGAGTGAAAATAACTTCTTTCGTCAGTTGCAAAAACTGTTTCACATGTTGTACGGTATGCATTTGTTCGGATGTATTTTGTACGGTATTATTTGAAATATTGGTAAAGCATCTAAAACATCGTGTAAGCGCAGCTTCATATCTTAGATCGTTTTCAAAATTGTCAGCTCAAATGACAGTTTCAAAAAAATGTAAACAAACAAATCCGGCTGCTTCTTGTTGTGAATACTGCATCGAAAGTTCTCTATAATGGTAAGTATTTTTTCTAACAGAAGGCGAGCGAATTTGATTTCATTTCTGCTTCTGCATTTTTCAGAGCGTCACTTTACACACCGACGTTGGTGACATAAAAGTTGAACTGTTTTGTGAAGAATGTCCGAAAACGTGCGAGAACTTCTTGGCGCTGTGTGCTAGCGATTATTACAATGGCAATTTGTTCCACAGAAACATTAAGGGGTTTATCGTTCAAACTGGCGATCCCACAGGAACTGGGAAAGGTGGCCAGTCAATATGGAAACGAAAATACGAGGATGAATTTAAGGAAACCTTAAAGCACAACGAGCGTGGTATGGTGTCGATGGCTAACAGTGGTCCCAACACAAATGGAAGTCAATTTTTCTTCACGTACGCTGCACAACCGGCATTGGATCTCAAGTACACGTTGTTTGGAAAGTGAGTTTTGGCTTTTTTTTTCGCGAAACTGGTGTTTTGCTTGACTAATAATGTTGTTCTTTTATATAATTTCAGAGTTATTGACGGTTTTGAAGCGTTGGATGAGCTAGAAAAACTTACTGTAAATCCCAAAACGTACCGCCCTTTGGTTGAGAAAAAGATTAACAGCATTACAATACACGCCAATCCTTTGGCTGGATAAAATTTTAATACATTTTTGTTTCTAATTTAATCAATTTACATTATATTCAGAAAATAGCAGGCAAAACAGCTATAGATAACCAAAATGTGCCGGGGGACGCTCAGGCAAAGTAATCTAAAATAGCTCATTGAATCCAGAATTAGATTGATTTCGTTTGTACAGCTGTCAAACCTTTCAAATCAGTCAACGTTCGTATTGTTGTTTATATTTGGCGTCATTTGCAAAGCTCAGATAAATTTGTTGATTTTACCGTAAACTTTGAGCACATTATGGCGCACATTCCATCGATTCGTCGCCGTTCTTCACTTTTTTCAACAAATCCACAATTGCAAAGTAAGTATTTGTGGATCCTAATAGAATGCCTTTGTATTGATTCACTCTTCTCCATCCGACAGCTTCCGATCCTTGCTCTACCTCGGGCGAGCACAGCAAGTAAGAAAACATTCGGCTCTGCACGATCAATTTGAATGCACTGAAGTGATTATGGTTTTTGTTGTAGATACGAGAAGCAGCTGCGGCTTGAAATAAAGCAATGGACGCATTTGCTGCGAATCAAGTGTCAAAAGCTTCAACAAATGCGATCGGCGTCGAGGAAGATCGATCATTCTATTTTAAGTGAGGAACAGAGAAGATATTTGGCCGATGGTCCTATTGTTGAAAGTTTCATGTCGGAAACCGATGCGTTTCACAAAGCTGCGGAGGCATATGTTTTGCGAAAAGCTTACCTGATGGAACGTAATGCGTACATCGTTAAAGAAGCAAAGGCATTAGTTGAACTGGAACTGAAAGATGCAGTTACTCGTGAACTTTCAGAAAACATTTGATGATAAAAGTTTTCCATACTATCACTTGAGCGTGAAATATTTAATCAATCTGTAATCAACATTTTGTAAACAAATGAAAAGAATTTCAATGTAATTTTAAACGCGGCAAACCGTTTTGTTGTTTGTATTGAAAGTGACAACTGTATGACAGCCCAGTCTAGATTGCTTTCGGCATTGCTGTTTTTCTTCGTGTCACAGTTTTTTTCTTCTGACAAGTCGATAGTCGTCAAGCAAAGCAGAAGGTTTCCTACCGAAAGGAAACATTAATTAGCATACATTTAGCGATAATCACGGTCCAAGTTAACGTAATCGCACCAGTATATGCTTGAGCGAGAGTGAAAATGTCGTTTAAAAAAGATTTGGTGTTGCTGCTGAAGCCCTACTACTGGGTGAACATTCTGATGAGCATTTCGTACATCGTCGCGAAAAGAGCGCCGTTCATATGTAACTATTTATGGACATATCTCTTTCAACAAGAGGATCAGTGCGAGCTAGATGGGCGCGAAACCGAAATTCTGTTCTTCCTGCTGATCGTGGTTATGATCCGGACCAGAAAAACAGGCAGTGTGACGATGATCAACTACCTCACCTCCAGCTTCATGTACACCAAAATAGCCAATCTAGGACTATGGTTCTACAACGATATTCGTCTAGGAATGATCTACTTCGTGTTTTTCATTCTGGTAGCACTACTATTGCCAGAGCCAACCTACACCGGACCAGAAAATGTGCTCTACTTCCGCACCGAAAACGGACTGGAGGAAGAGCTGGAGAAAGACAAGCGCGTTACGTGGCTGGTAACGTTTTACACGGTGTGGAATCCTGCGTGCGTGAATTTCGCTCCGGTATTTTCAGAGCTATCGAATGAGTATTCGTTGCCGAACCTGAAGTTCGGCAAACTAGATGTAGGGCGTTTCCCAAAGATCGGCCAGAAGTATCACATTTCCGACAGTTCCTTCAGTCGGCAGCTTCCCACCGTGATCCTGTTCCGTCAAGGCAAAGAGGTTGCCCGTCGTCCGTATGCCGATAGCAAGGGCAAGCTGGTGAAATTCTTCTTTTCGGCCGACAACGTCAAAGCTGGATTTGATTTGAACAATCTGTACAAGGAATGTAAAGATAATCCTATCAAGTCGATCAAATCGATAGCTGAGAAGAAGAAGGATTAAAAAGGGCCCACGCTTGTAGCAATTGCTGCATTCATACCGCAACGTCATTTAGCAGCATTTCAAGACAGCAGAGCGACGGAAGAGCTCTGATGCCGATGTTCTTATCAATATGGCCATCTTCAATTGAACGCTGAGAGATAAGTTCGATTACAAAAGACAAACACGTTGAACGCTACTATCAGAATTATTTAACCGTCGATTATGTTGCATTTGTGTAAGAGTTCGTAATGGAGTAATTTATAGTAGGGTTTCCTGCCTTCTCTTAATTTATAATTTAATGTCAATCGCACATTCACTTGCACATGTTTTTTCGTTTTTTAAGTGTTGTAGCAAGAGCGAGCAAGATTGTAAAATGCGAATAGTCAAATAAAATCGAAACTGTAGTTCATATAAGCTTCGTTTTTTTCTTATGAAAGTTCATATTAATCATCTAATGTAAGTTTCGGTTATCAGGCTCTATTGAATAAGTGGCTTTACTTGTACGGGCGGCCAAGGACGTTCGGAATGCGTCGCCAAATAAGCTGTGTTCGGTTCGGCCGACAATTCAATGCAAACATGTTGCCGAGCGACATGCTGGGTAATAATGTTGGAACATACTACGACGGTATTTGTATATTTGATTTTATGCATAAACATTTAACTTGTGAAATTTAATTGTACATCGTTGTTCGTCCAAAAAAGGAGCTGTATATCACGAATAAATTGACAGAACTGAATAACCTTCTATCAAAATGCCGTATTATCGTATGCTAATTGATTATTCGTGTTGAGTGAGCTTCTAAATTGAACTGCATAACAACATAAAGTTCGATATGAACGTACTGTAACCGTGATCTAGCGAATTTTCGAAGATTTTTTTTCAGTATTTAATAGAATTGACCTCGCCAATAGGGTGTTAGAACTTGTTTAAATGTAATTTGCGCTAAACAGTCTTCCATATACCGCACAGAATGGAAAAAAAACCACGGAAAAATAAAAAATAACGGATAATGTAACGGAGTGGAATCTCAGTTTAAATTCAGCAAACCACTGTGCAATCGTGTGGGTCGGAGCGGATTCACTCCGCTCTCGGATCGCATTCCATTTCCGTAAATTTGACAGCCACGCAAACGTCAAATGATTCTCGTTGACACGCTTCCTGTCTTCCTTCTCTCTTTTTCGCAACGTAAAGATGGCTGATCAGGTAGGTTTCTGCGCTGGAGACGATGAAAATATGAAATTTGCAGTGAATTACGGTGTGAAACACAACTTTGTTACGTGAATTGAATCGAAGAAAGTTAGCTGAACATGAAATTACCAAAGTGTCGCTACTAATGGAAATATTGTCGCGTTAAAATGTAGTTTAACCGCACGTGTGTGTGCTACAGTTGTTTCACGGGTAAGCCGATGCCCTATCGAGTGTGACAGCCGTCGGCTTTCGGTGAGCTGTGGAGTTAATTATCAGGCATTTATGTGCATAGTTTTGATGAAAAAATCATGACGGTCTGCTGACACCAACGTGAAGAATGTCAGATTCAAACCCAATTATATTATCACCACTGAAAGTGCACATGAAATCGGACACAAAGCTATGCGGCACCAAACCTTGTTTACCTCTGCGAATGACATAGAAGTTAACCTTACTTTTCGATTCCCGTGTCCTTCCAGCAAAATATCCGCGCGTTCCAGAAGCAGTTGGGTATCAACCTCAACCGCAAGAATGCCAGCAAGAAGAAGGGCCTGCGTATGCACCGCAGCATTGGTCTCGGATTCAAGACCCCGAAAGAGGTATGTATTGTGAGGAGAAACACGACGTTGGTTCGACGTATGCAGCATCCATGATGAAACCTTCTCACGATGGTCTTCCGAAACAAAACTGAGGAAAACTGTTCAACTAAACCTTATTAATAGTATCTGATACACACGGTTCTCCCAATCGGAGGCTGCGTTACGCATTTGGAGCAACATTGTGACACTAACAATGCTTTCCGTTTTGTTTTAGGCCATCTCCGGAACGTACATTGACAAGAAATGCCCCTTCACTGGTCACGTTTCCATCCGTGGTCGTATTCTGACCGGTGTGGTGCGTAAAATGAAGATGCACCGTACGATCGTCATCCGTCGGGACTATCTGCACTTCATTCGCAAGTACGACCGTTTCGAGAAGCGGCACAGAAACATGAGCGTGCATCTTTCGCCGTGCTTCCGGTGAGTATATCGAGTTTGTGGTGATGGTGATGTGTAGTGTAATGGGTCCTTTCGAAAAGCAAGTGCACTCTGCGTCTTTCAGAGCTTAAATAGTGTTGAATGATGCCATTTAAATTCTTGCAATAGTGATTGTTCCATGGCGACGTAATATTCCCGATGCCATCATGTGATGGTACCGATGCAATTGGTCGCTACAATGCAACTTAAGTACCGGAAATTTGAAACGTTGTAGAGAAGGTTATTCGTAGAAAGGGTCTATGTGAAAGACTACGGCTATGAGTCAGGATAATCCCACACTTTGAATCCCTATTTATTCTTCGAGGCAGCAAAGGACACCAGGGACAAAGTTTAGCCGGTCCATAGCTTCACAGTGGTATCACAAAAGACGAATTAAAATTCATATGTGAAATCGGATTTGTATAAACCATTAACACTGTCCTTTTCTTCAAACTTCCAGTTATGATTTCTATGTATGATGCATAAATTCGCCATTTGTCATTAATTTTATACAAATACGGAGCATAAAATTGTTTTTTTTTGTCTTGAACAACTGAAATAAGAATCAATTTCTGAGGAATCTTTTTTGCATATATCAAACATCAAACATTGTAAAAGGTTTCAAGTACTGATGTATCTAAACGTGCATGATTCCAGAGTCCTTTAATATTTGAAATATTTGAAATATTTAAATTTGAAATATAAAGGCTTAAAATAGTAATAAAATGTGCTCTCAGCACATTGTAGTATAAGATTAATGAACGTAATTTATCTAAAATAGTTTTTTTTACATTACTTGTACATATTATTCGCTTCCTATTGCTTAGTTGTTTTACACAAATCGATTACCAATAAAAAATGACATTAGAATCGATTGCATTGTGCCTCTGAGCGAGCTAACTTGTATTGAAATATGGTCAATACAAATTAGCATCATAAATTGCTAATTTATATAGTATTTACAGTACATGTTCATTGGTTTATAATTCGTCGGACCAAGGTCTATAGGAACTAGACATATACTACACGGTTCAGTTCGTTTATGACAGATTATTTGTATATAGCGCGCTCAAGCGTCCAATGATGAGATGTAAAGCAAGTGCACTCGGCGTCTTTCAGAACTTAAACAGTGTAAAATTGAATGATGCCATTTAAAACCTTGCTATAGTGATTATTCCACGGCGACGTAATATTCCCGATGCCATCATGTGATGGCATCGATGCAATTGGTCGCTACAGTGATAAGATGCGAACCTGGTATATAAATCTATTCCTAACATGTTCTAGTTTATGATGCGTTATTTGTTTTGTTTTGAAAAATGTTGAAAATTTCCAACTGCATCAACCGTATATTTAGATTCCGATTTGTAATAAAATTGTCTTTCAACCGGTCCAGGGAACACAAACAAAGTTCTGTTAACAACTTTTTTACTTTATTATGATTTTGTTCAGTTTTAGTATCACAATAGTTTATCGCTTTTCTTTCGAGGCGTGACAAAATCATCCTTCATTTCCCGGTCGCATCTGTTCTTGTCGGTTTCGAGTTTATTTTCTCTCTAGGGCCACTTGTCGGTCATTGTCCGCGATCTGTTCTAATCGTCTTCGCGAAGGAAGATTTTTTTCGTTAAAATCGAAATATCACCGTGCAACATTACAATACCACGTTGATCTAATGAGAATATTAATAATCAAAGGTGCAATAACTATGGAATGGTGTCAAGTTTAACAAACAAACACAAACAACAGTCAAACAACTTTAATACAAGACAAGACAAGAATTTAAGTTCAATGAAAAGGTAGCATCATAAACGATACTAGCATGAATCTTTATGAATAATAGAGTCATTAGATAACAGTTTTAATCATTGATCAAGATAGAATTATAGGTAACACAGTTTTTACAGAATTCTATTTTGCCCTAAAGAGCATAATTTCGTTCGTTCGAGGTATGCTCTAACTAACACGTTTAGAAAGAAATGAGTTTTATATAAGTCGTGTGTTTCTAGAAAGTACTTATAGTTTCAAGTTTATTATGATTAAATATATATTTGATGTATGGACCATTACTAAATAATGTATGTTTTATTTTCAAAGTTTTATTAAATGTACTAACATCTCTTTATTCTCCTTATTCTTTCTTCATAGTGATGTTGAAGCCGGAGATATTGTGACCGTTGGCGAATGCCGACCACTTTCCAAAACCGTGCGCTTCAACGTTCTGAAGGTCAGCAAAATGGCTGGTTCCAAGAAGAAGTTCAGCAAGTTCTAAGTTTAAAGCCGGCTGGTGTGGCGCGTCGTGCACAGTGTTCGCCTCTATCAGTAAGAAAACGAGAGGAACATCATGGAGAGGTTGGAGCAACGGAATAAAGAATGAAAACCAACTCTAAACAATAGTGCATTCAGTACCGTGTAGTATCGTTCTTAACGTAAAAGAAAAAAAAGCTGAAATGGCTTAAAGTCCTGTCAGTTTATTCTGCAACATACCTCGTGTCTTGCTGCTCGTTGGTTTTGGGTAACAATATTGCCATTTAGGTATGATTTTTGTCTGCCTCAAGTGCACGTATTCTGGATAAGTTAGCCTTCAACGATGAAATGAATGCATTCTTCGCACTTTGCCGCAGTAATGTTAATTTGAACTGCATCAAAACGACCAAATACGTTGCCATGAAGGAAATATTCTGAAACCCGGGAAGAAATAAATCAGTTGGTGTGGTAATCTCAGTCAGCACGAGCATGCACTCACCGCTGTGATAAGCCCACGATTAATATTGGCGTAGCCGTCGAGATTCATTGTCGGTGGATTTTTATCAATGGCCACGAGAAACATCTCCACCTCCTTCTGCGTGGCCTTGTCAACCGCCGTTAAATTAACATTCAGCAAACGTTCCTGAAAGTTCAAGCCGACCTGCAAATGGAGACCGCGCCATATTTCGAATCAGAGCAAAAGATGGTAAAGTAAATTATGATCCGAGTAATTACGATTCTGCTTCATGCCATGCGTGCAAAAGTTGTTGCTGCCTGTCATGCTAGGCACACCGCGAATTAACCAACCATCGCTTCTCCTTTCGGAATGACACCGAGTCGCGCTCGGTACGATTGGCGTTTTTGTTTTGGTTTTGCCTCACTGTCCCTTAAGTGGGCAAAAAGCCCTTAAAATACGTACATACCCTTTTCGACGCATGGTGGGCCTCGTTGCAAATGATGAACAGCAGGCTCATACAATAGAAAACAATGACAAATAAACCGACCTCCTTATATGTGGCGCCGTGCTCGATAATTTCACTCAGCGAACCGTAGGTGGCGATAATGGTAGTGAAGAATATCACCAAACAGTAGATGCCGTACATGTTGGAGTACGCTTTACCTGCAAGCAGAAACATTGGTCGGTTGTGCGTTGAGGATGAAGGGAGGAGGTCAGCAGTGTTGTCAATGGCCGTCACAGAAGAAAACTGTGCATAGGCCGCACGTACCGAGCTGTTGCATCATGTGACTCAAATCGACCCAAAGATGACGGTATTCGGTCAGTTTCGCGGCCGGCCGTTCTGTCGCCAGTACGTCTGTGAGCTCTTTGGCGAAAGCTTTGCTGGCCGTGCCGAATGCGGTGCAATTGACGAACCTATTCGAGAATGTGAAAGGGTTACAATATGGAAGAAACATGTTGCTTTTTCGTGATTATGGGCATCAGGCGGTTGGGACTGTATACCCTCGATCCCTCGACTACATCAATAGATGAAAAATATAATAATATTGTCGAAAAGGAAAGTTTGCTTAATGAGATCGATGATTGAGATGTTTCGGAAGTGCATAACGAGAAAGGGCACAAGGGCTGTATCAGGTGCAAAGATCGTCTCGCATGATCGTGTAGTTAAGTGAGCTTTGTAGCATTTGAATAGTGTTCACATAGGCATATATAACTGAGACCTTGAAACATATAAAGGAATACTTGCTTCAAAATACCACAACTGAGTTTCTCTCTATTCTATGCGTTCTTTTTACAAATGTTTTCTGTAGAACGTTTAGCAAATTGAGTAACACGCTGATTTCCTACGCGTTTCCAACCAGGCATAGATCAATTCTTCCATACAATTTGCATGGCTAACATATACGACTGCTTGGCTCTATAGCTGTGGCAGTCAACATATTAAATTTCATTTTTCTCAAATTGTCTACAATATTTTGGAGCATGGTACAATATTGTTGAGTAGCGCAGCTGTCCCTTTGTTGCCACTGTAAAACCTTAAAAGGAGATATGTGCGTCACACAATGAGACGAATAGCTTACCATAGGCTACAAAATCCGTTCAACATGGCAATGATGTGGTAGTATGCAAATGTGTGACTAAACTGAAAGTCCGGTTGGAGGTAATACTGCGACAGGATGATTACTAAGCTCAGCGCCCACGATACGATGCAAAGGGCCCAGGTGATGGGATAGAGCTTTGGAAACACTATCGGTTTCCCTATGACGATAAGATATTTGTACTGAAAGTCCGTCCACATATTCTTAAACTTGGCCACCTCGGAGCCGTTGCGCCAAGAGGCAACGGGCAGCAGAAAGTGCGGCACCAAAATCGACATGAAGATTATGTTGTAGATCACCTCGTCGAACCGCTTGTCGCTGGTGGAGATAAACTTGTTAATGCGCTCCCGGGCAACAACCAGCACGACGACCGTTTCGCACGCATAGATGAAATACGCCCAGAGAAATGCCCTGGAGCACCAGGTGAAGGTGGTGCGCGGCATGTCCACACCCTTCGGGCTGCGCATGATCGGCATCACGCCCATGATCTGGAACAGCACCAGCAGGCTCTTGGTTGTGTGATAGAACGAGTCGTGCTGGTCGAGCAGGTCGACATTAGTGGCCACCTTCAGCTTGCGACGGTACATATGCGACGGGGACTCGTTATCCTGCTCGAGCTGATGTAACTGCTCCTTGATCCGCCGGCGATCCTCCAGCTGCTGACGCTGGTTCGGATTCAGCACCTGGTGGCGGATCTCGTACTGAGCGTCTTCCATCTGCGTGTGAATCATGGTGGAGCCGAGCTGTTGCCTCAACCGATGATGCAAGACGATCCAGTGTATGCCGAATGCGGCGCACTTTTCACTTTTATCTTAAAACAAATTATGTACGTTTGGGCAAGCGGTTCATGCGGCCGCTCACGCTGTGAATGAGGTTTGAATTTCCACACTCGGCGAGTATAGCTCAAGATAAGATTTTGAGGTCGATTCTGTGCGCGCGGTGGCAGTTCTTTAGTCTCACAGATTAATGTTTTCAATCTTCCGGCGGCAAACTGGCGGGTACTGGCGCGAGAAGAATAGCTCTAGCTGACCTAAATGACCCACTGATGGGTGGTGATCCGGAATCCGGGCTACGACTTGAACAAAAAACACAGAAGGTTTTGTAATGAACACCAAAAAACAATAAACTGCGCCGATGCGACATCGACGTTTTTATAGGGCTTGATGGTAGCGCCGGAACTGTAATTAAAATATTATTACGATCGATGTTTTTCTGTTTGCTTTCGATACATAATGCATTATGTGGGGCGGCTCCGTTCAGAGTTTGTCTTTGTCACACGCGCCAACTACGCTGGCGATGGATGGTGCTTGGTGCCATTGCAATTTCGATTGTGGCCAGTGGTCGTTCGAGCAGCTGCACTTGCACCACATACCGTGGCGGCTTGCTTTCAGTGAATTTATTTTACTTTCAATAGATTGACGACTCTTTTGACGATCGGAGCTAGGTCATGGAAGAGCTCACATGGGAAGCTAGGAACACAACGGATTTTCATTCCGTAAGGAAACCAATATTTGCTTTTGCAAAACAATGTGATCGCAGCAATCGATCAGAAAGAAGATGAAGTTTTCATAAAAAAGTAAGCTTTGACATAACCAAAAACGTTCTTTCAACTAATTCAATTTTAATCAAGTCTTCACAGTCAAATTGTGCAAAGCCAACAGTAACGTTCAGGGCGGTCCAGCAAATATGCTTCAGCGTAGCAACTCCAGGTATAGCAGGGTATCTGCTTACATCTTTCCGCAACACATTCCCATGGATCAAAGGGCTTCCGAGCGCGGAGATTCTACCACATTCGAAGTGTCGGGTCAGCTGGAAGGTAGCGCAACGACAGTTTCTTCGGTTTTTAACACAACAAATAGGATGTACTCCCATTGCGTGTCTATTCCAGATGACGATCACGTACTCACCGAGCGTATTGCCGATCGGAACGGTTTAGCATACCGGCTGCGCCGCCTGTTTCTGCTAGATCGAAATCATCCGAGTTCCGCGCTGCATTTCCGTTCGCACTATCTCTATCGCCGTGAGGTGGCACGCCATGTGCGCAGTGACTATTGGTACATCATTCACCCGTTTAGCCGGTTCCGGTTCTACTGGGATTGGTGGTTGATTGTCTACTACTACGCGATCGCTTTGCTTTTCCCGTTCTTGTTTTGCTTCGCAACGCTGGTGCGTGTGCCCGAAAGGGCCTACATAATATCAATGATCCTTAACATGATGGGTACCTTGGACATTGCCGTTCGTTCCTGCACTGGTTACTTGGATGCACGCGCTAATGGAGAAATTGTGCTGCACCATGGAAAGATACTGCTGTAAGTAGATTCAGTGTGTTTTTGCTATAGAAATGTGCGCTGCAAAGTTATTGAAAAAAAAACTTTTCTCTTCAAACTTCTTCAAGAAACTATCTCAAGGGCGACATGATCATTGATGTTTTTGTCATGGTTCCATCAACCCTGTTTGTAGGAATATATTACGAAGATTCAGCCCACCACACGCATGAAGCTTTGATCACGGACATCATTCACGGTGTGCTACTGCTGAAAATTATCTCTCTACGACACATTTGGGGATATTTGGAAAACGTATTCGAGGTATCGAATTGATGTACTTGAGGGTAGTTTCGTACGAAGTATTCTCTATGGTGCTCTAAACTATTTCAGCGATACAAAATCGATCTGTTGAAGTTTTATATCCTGCGCATCGTCCTGACGTCGTTGCTGATCGTGCACTGGTGCATTTGCATATACAAAATTGCCATATTCGAATGGGACGCTGATGTCACTCAGGAAGGGTTATCGTACATGGAGGCCTTCTACCAATACGCGGTGTGTCTGTATGCGGTGTCTTGGTTTATGTTCGCGTACAGCTTTGTGGATCGCGAAATTCCCAACGAGGCTCGTGCTAAAGGGTTCAGTGCGGCCTGCATAGTGATTGGATATATTTTCAAGATTTTCATCTTCCGTAAGCATGTTGTTGCATTAATGGTTGTAAGAATATCATAGCGAGGTCTCCGTTTGATGCAGTTCAAATCATCAATTTGGTGGAAATAATGAGTTCGATGGATAGAAAATATGCCGAAGTAACGAATCAGTTGAAAACATACGTCCGTACGAAGCAACTCAATACGGCCGATATGAAGCAACGTTTGCTGTATTACTATGCCAAGCGGTATGAGCATTGCTTTTTCCAAGAGGACATCATTATGGAAAGTTTGTCAGGTATACGGGAGAAACGATGCACTTTGTGCGCATATCAATTAATTAATCATACTATGTTTAACAGACACTCTGAAAAAAAGGATCACGGACTATAGTGCGACAAACTTCCTGAAGACGGTGAAAATTTTTGACGGTATTCCAATAGACGTCCTGATTCCGTTGGTAGAGAAAATGTCCAAAGAGATCTATCTACAGGATGATTTGGTAAATAAGGCGAAACAAAGCGGTTGCAGTAGCAAACTGTCGTTAGTTTTCTCCCTCTTTCTGCAGATAATTAAAGCTGGTTCGTTTGGCGATAAAATGTACTTCATCATCGTCGGCATGGTGGCGGTGTACACTCACAGTCGCAAGGAAATTTGTCATTTATCCGACGGTGATAATTTTGGCGAAGTGTCGATGTTTACGCGAAAAAAGGTTGGTTGCGATTGTGCGGACATCGCTAACTGTGACTGTATGTTTCTTTCGTACCTTTTGCACCCCTGTAGCGTCTAGTCAGTGTGGTCGCGGTGGAGTTCACCCAAGTGTACGTCGTTGAGCGATTGGTGTTCAAAAGGCTGTTTCCTACCGACCATGTTGTACATCAGCGCCTGCAGGATATGGCCAACAAGCGCATGCAGATTACGCTAGTGTTCGAAGAACAGCACAAAAACTATCTGCTAAAGATGGGAACGAGCCAAAACGAGATCAAGATCGCAACCTGATTCTGTGTGCATGCAGCTCATCAACAGGTTTGCTCGGTACAGTATACATGCAGCTCAGTGCAAGGCATTGTTGTGATGGTTGTGAAATTACTTTTCAAATTTGGCTCCGGGTGAAGGCAACGCTTGATGTGTGAGATCGATAATGTTTCTTGACACCTATGGTGGACATGCCGAAATTGAACCATACCAAGTGCAAGTCTGAACACTTTCTACAGGAGCATAATTAGGTTGTAGCACATTAATCAGACATCGGACAGGGGGCAGGTGAACAATATGACCTGAAAATGTGGTCAATTGTGCCACACGTGATCGCGATTGCTGTACCTGATGGGGATGATTTAATCGCAGTGAATTCGTTGGTGCATTTAATTAATTGAGTAATTTTATTATGAATGAACTTAGGTATTAATATCATCCTCAATTAAATATTTATGTATTTTCGAGAACATAATTGTATTAAGCTTTTTATTGTCTTTTACATGGCAATTTAAATATTGTTTAGTATAGGTTTTGTTTTTAATAACAATGAATTTTCTTTAATATAGTGTTTTTTTGTTTTTATTTATTTCCATTTCCATTGAAGATTATTAGTTCAATACTATATACTCTGTGTTATTTTACTACAAAAAAAAAACAGAATATTACTTTTCTCTGGCGGTAGTGAAGTTAGGCATTTCTTCAATCATTGAAGAGCGTTTACAAAAGTCGGCAAAATTGTGGTAGGAAAACTAATAAAATTCGTCACGAAGCAATCCCAACTCCCCAGCCCTACACAACGCGTCGAAAACTTTTCGACAGAGTTTCGGTACATGCCATAGCTGCGTCACTGCGATAACCCGCGCGTTGATGCGGCACACCAGCGTGCGTATGCCCCACACATCAGCTGGTTCCGGCCGGTCTTCAGGCGAACGAAACGACGCGGCAGCATAAATTCAAAACGCGCGACGGGAAGATTTCCGCTCCCTGGGACCACGCTGCGGTCGGTGGTGTTTAGTTATGTTTGAAATCTCGCAGCGTGCAGTGGCGTGTGCGATGGCGGAGTGTTAGCGAGCGTTTCGATCGACATTTTCTTCGCGTTTCCCCGAAGTGTGGTGCGCCGTGTGATCGTGTGATGTCATCCCTGCCGGAGCGTTTCGACGGATAGTTTGCGACGGTACGGATAGCGAGGCGCGCCGTGTGTCCTTTTTGCTGCCGCAGCATCCCTTGACCCTTGTCCGAGCTGTACCGACAATTTCAAGTGCGAAGTGAGCGAGTGTTGTTTTGGTCCGTGTCGCTCGGTAACATTAATTTGCATGTGAAGAGTTATGAATTGCGCGCTCATCGCTATAAACGCGTAAAGATAAGCAATCGCACGGTGCGCCTATGTGTGGTGAATATTTTTGCGGGCGCCGTGCTCCAGTGTTGTGCTGTGTGCGCCCGCGTTTGATTGAATGGCCAAATTTTACCAAACCCCATCACGACACCAGTTCGTGGTTAACAGCGTTCAATAGGCATAGGCGAGAATGGAAATGACTGTGTTCTCGACCGAAAGGAACGTGCGTGACCGAGTTGGACGACGTTTGATGAAGCACGCTGCTGCGTTCCAGTGTTTTATTGGTGGTCCCGCTGATCCCGCGCGTGGTTTCGCTGATCGCGGGCACCTTGGCAGAGCGGGGTTCGGTGCCTCGGGTGCTCATTTCCCATAGCGAAATGCCTACCCCGTGTGTCCACAATTAATCACAGTCAATTAATTTGGTGAATATATTGTTAGCGTCAGCGTCGGTCGGTGCCCGCGACGTTCGTCGTCGGTCGTCGTCGACGCCCCTTTTGATGGGTTGCTGATGCGCCCGCGGATCGATTGTCAATTGCGCTACTGTTTGTTAGATTTTTTTTTGTCGTACACTACTCCAGTGCCCGTTTTTCCGCCGGCGGTTCATGATCTATGTTGTGAATTTTTCGCAGCTCACGGGCTAGCGCGGGGCAGCTTCCGTCGTACCTGTGCGGTGGGGCCCTCGTAAACCATTGTTGTGGTTGATTTGAGTACTCCGGACGGTGCCGGCGTGACGGGGGTGTTTCGGTGGGTTTATTGGTAACGCATCATTGAGTATCACCAAAATAGAGCATATTACGCTAGTTAGAGCCATCATAATCACCCATGAATCTTGGCTAGACACGGAATCGGCTGTGCGAGGGTTAGGCTTCGGTGTCGGGCATTCCCGCGCGAAGAAGCGTCAGACTCACAATCAACGGCGACAGGTATGGGCGCAAACGGGTGGTGAGAATCTAGGGCAATCGCGTTAGAATCGGCCATTAAACCAACCACGCATAAAAAGGTGTGTCCGTGTCTAGTACGGCCCGATGCAGTAATGCAAACCATTTCATCGAAATGTGATATTCATCTTATAATCTCGGAATGCGAGCCAACAATAGGATAAAATCTTTAAAGCGATGCTGCTGATCAGATTTAGAAATTATTTATAATTAGTTTCTAAATTTGAGCTTGGCTGACTGAAAAGGACTATAGAGTTTTCCCAAATCAGCATCACCCTTACGACAACAAGATGGTCCTTAAATAGTTGTAACTTGTGATGGTGTGATAGGAGATTTCTGTTCCTCCCCAAAAAAAGAACCCCACAACTCTCAAATGGCCCGCGAAATTGCGTCGCGAAAATAGCTGCAGTTCAGTAAACGGGGGCTCCTAGTGAAGAAGGTGAAAAACAATTTCCGTTGACGAGATGAAAAAAGTTTCGGCCCAACTTTGGCCCGCGTGGCCCGTTTCGACTATCAAATTTAATTTCATTCCAATTTGTTTGCGCGCGTACAGCCGAGAAATAATCAAACGGCTGTATTATTTACCGGGCGCCGGTGAACAGAGCCGAACAAGTGAAGTGATCGGTGAAATTTAATATATTCCGAAGTGGCTCGTCGATATGTGCCCAGCGGCGACGGTCCTCCACTGGACGCCATTGGGGTAGAAGTGTCGCGTCGCGTCGCGCGTCGAACGGCGAGATTTCGTGCCCGCGCCATTGTGGAAAACTTTCCGACGTCAAGCGTTCCCCGTGCCCGCTCGAATTGGGTTGACAGTGTTGAGAATCAAATTGAAAAGAGCAGAGTTTTTTTTTCCCCGGGCGTGAGTGTTTGTGTCGAACATCAGTGAAGTTGAAACGGCAGCAGTAGCAGCTGCATGTGACGCGAAACAATTGCACATTTTCAGTAGCTGCCCAAATACCCTTCGCGTAACGCAACCGAGTGCCCGTCACGGCGGAAAGATGATACTGAGGTAAGTTTTTCGACAAATTTGATTTGTGCGTTTAATCGCGCCTGAAAGCATCGCAACGATGCAACCTAACACGGCTTTAGCATAATGGAGGTGAAGATGCAACGTTTTTCAGCCTGCATAATTTACGACCCGTGATGATATCATTAACAAACCATCATCACCATCATCATCAGCAGCGTCCATTACTTTGCGCATTCCCACAATAAACAGCACACACGCACACTCAAAAACACAACAGCTCCATTTGTTTTTGCGCTCCCCGTTGCGACGTGGTTGGGAACTAAGGATTTTCCGTTCAGCTGTGATTCGATTTCAATTATTTGCGGTTGCTAATATGGGTGTGATATTTCATTTCCCTCATTTTCCGTTCCCCCCGTTCGGCACAGGGAGGTGGTGGAGATGCGCGCCCGGCACGCGGGAAGAGTGGTCATTCCGTAATCGCTTTCGCAATGAAATCTGCTTTCAATTAAATTATCGCTCCGTGGCCACCGGTTCGCACTCGCCGCCGCCACCGCCTGCGCTCGATGGTAAAGCCGATTGAAGCGTTTCGGGCTGGCAGCTTTTGCTGCTGGTGCCGCCACTGTTGCAGCTGCTGCTGCTGGCTGCTGCTCGTGGATTATACTCGTCCTTGGTGTGCAGATTAAATACCACCCGGTAGGTGTGCGCGGGTGCGCCGGACGGGTCAGCTGATCTTGTGTTGCATGTTTAATTATGAAGAGCCAGATTCACGCTGGAACATGTTTAATCAGAACACACTGCCAACCGTCCAGAGTCCCAGAGCGCGCTGCGGGTTTCGTTGAATTTTTTGTCGATGTGCTTTTTTTTGCTTTTTGCCAAATCCCGGCTCGATTGCTCGGCACTGTGTATTCTGATGGAAAATTGAAGCACACGTTTGCGCTTCCCATATCGCATTTCGCAACCCGCTACCGTTTCGCAGATAGGATTTAAAGCTAGGAACGGAAAAAAATAATGTTTAAAGCACATTAAGCTCTTCCGTTTCATGTCAAATGAAGTGGTTTAATAATGTTACACAATTTTAGTTGTTGAAATGTTGTCGTCGGTTGTTCTTTGGGTTAGTTCAAAATGGGGTATTATCTCTAGAATGCCTTACTTGATATTACCAATGACTATTTACCAATTATTTATTTAGTTCTCATTAAGCACAGTTCCAATTTCTTCATATAACATAAACGAAATTTGTTGGTGTTCCTGTACGATATGCGATAATTCGATTTTCAGGTTTATGTTCATCTGATCTACACCAGGATTACTGTTCCATTTAATGCCAAATGAAATCGTTTGATAATGTTACAAAACTTCAATCGTTGGATTGGTGTCATTGAATTCTTGGTATATTTCAACATGCGGTTTTATCTTTAGAATGTCTTACTTTACATTATCAATTACAATTACCGTTACCAACTAAGCCATAATCCAGTTTCATGCATGTAATAGACCCAAAATCTGTTGGTATTACAATACTGTATGTTTCAATTATATTTCCATGATCATTTTCATCTGATCGACATTAGAATGGTAACGATCAATCACGTTGATGCTTTGAATATTCAAAATATTGCTATATAACGAGCTCAATAATGTATTTAAGAACATTTTCTATAGATCAGTACTGAACAGCCATCGAAATTAGTTTCACCATTTATTCAACTTCAATCTGCAAATAATTTCAATTATTTTTACGCTCCATCTCAAAACATTCATGTTTCAGATGCTTAAACTGCAAAAATCGCTTTTAAATGATAATGACTGAAGAAATTAGTAATATCTGTAACATCTGGTCTAATGTTTAACTGCATTTTAAATTATATTTTACATTATTTATGTATACAGAAGCATTTCGTATAATTAGAGTTATGTAAACTATAGTAATTTCAACGATAAACTTATTAATTGGTGAACCCAAAAATGGAAAGTATCTTCATAGTTATGTATTTTTGTAATAGCATGCTTATCCTTTTTTATTCAATTAACACTTTATTAAATACTAAGATAAAGGAGTTCAGCTACATGTTCCATTTAACTGTCAATTCGGCTACGTCCTTAATATATTAGTAAATAAATAACTACATGTTTCATTTAATGGACTAGGTGTCTTGGTTGATAAATAATAAATGACAAATAAATAAATAAATGATACATGATAAATGATGGTGATCACCACCACAGCACTATTTCCCATCTGTTTGCACGCTCTGCTCTGCTGAGATTTTAAAAGAGCCTTATGTTGCTCCATTTGCGTTGTGCTTTGCTGCCAACACTGTAACTGCAAGCGTGCTTATGTACTTATGGCTCTCTCCAAACCCGATACGTGCGGAAATAACCAGGAAGTGAACTTTGTGACCATTCCGAGACTCGTCAAAATGGTTGATAAGCCGATAAGTGGCTCTTTTCACTGGCACACCTTCTCGATAACATCGCGCCAAAAAGGACTCCTAGAAGCAAGTCGGAGAGTACGTTTGTTGGCAACCCTTTCAAACACATCGGTTACAGTGAACGATGCGATTTAGTGTTTTCAATCATTCTCCAAACTGATTTTTTGCTGGTTTCAGACGATAAAGGGTCTGAGTGAGCGGTACCAGTGGGAAAGTGTCTCTAGAAAGAAGCAAAAAAAAAGAACTAGAACTTGCGAACTCGAGAGAAGCGTACTCACGGACCGAATCCCAAAATACTACCCCATTAAACGTGATGGAGCCGGAAGCCGAGTGATAAAATCAGAGGGTACGTTATTGATTTGCTGGTTCGTCTTCCATCATCCAAGGTCGATGGGCGAGCGAAAAGTTGCAGAAAGTCAGCTCCCGACCCGTGGATCTACGTCAAATCAACGGTGCCCCACAGTGGGGTTCGGTTCTGTTGAGACATACCCTTTTTTGTCGTTTCGTATCTGTTCGTTGCACAACCCATGCCCGCAAGCTTTCCATGCCCGCCAAGAGGCAACCGGGAGGATGAACGATCCCGTGCTAAATAAGACAGCACCACAGCCAGGGCAAGGTGGGAGAAAATAAATCATAAATGATTTTGGTGACAGCCGTAAAAAGAATCAAATCATCATGATCACCGCCATTACGATTGTGTGAGCGCTGTGGGGAATGAAGTACGACAATAGCCCGATCGATTGGTGGTGGTCAGCATTGATGTTGGAAGACGCTGGGAAGATGGGCCGGAACGTGCTGGAATAGCTCCACGAAACCGAAAACACCGGAGCGGTTTGTAGATTTGCCGATAGAAGAACAAGAAAACTCATCGCTCTCGGGTCGGAGGTATGGACCCCTCTCCCCCAAGGGGTATCAGGTCCTCGGGTGGAGCACAAAATCAATTAAAAAGTAATAATAATCATAAACAATAAAACACCAGCGCATAAATCACCGGCGGAAAGTAGCACCCGGCGCGGAACGAGAGAAGACTCGGGCAGCCTTGCTCGGACTTGTGGTGGAAGACGAACAGGAAATGGATTCCGCTCGCAGTGAAGAGGGGAACCGGGCCGACGATTCGACGACATACACACACCCAATGTTTATAGATGATGTCAACGGATCGGGTTGTTCGCATGGACTGCCGAGAGTCCGGGAGTCCGGGAGTCGTGATAATGTGCAACAACCGAGTACAAATACTCCTCTCCGGTCTCTCCGGGCTCTCCGGGAGGCTCGCCTGACAGTCTGGCAGCGGGGTGACAATGATGTGCGACCTCGCGAGTGATAAGAAAGGGGTAATTTTAATTACCTTAATAACTGACTTTACTCTCGCTTTTCTGGCTCTCGTTGCCGTACCAGTCTGCGTTGCTTGCTGTCTTTGCCCTCGAGTTAGCCTAAGCCTGGAGCGGCCTGTACTCGCTCGCTACACGTTTTCTGCCAGCTAAATCATTTTATTACACGCGGGTTTTCTGAAGAGGTCTTTGGGTGGTGGCGTCGCAAACTAGACCACCTCCATGTCTCGCTGGCTCGTCTCACTCAAACCCCGCAATAAAGAAGAGTGTGTTCGTTCATTTCGTGATTTTTATGGCCGTTTATTATTTAATACAATTTCACGAATGGCTTCTTTTCCGACCGACACACACACACGACATGGAGAGAGCGATGGGGTTTGGAGACGTGAAATGATTTCTTGTTGCGTCCCGGAAGAACACATTATCGCTCGATCGATGGCAGTTAGCGACATTTAGCCGGGGAGGTCTGTGGAGAACACTGCCGATAGAGGGATGAGCGGCACGCCGTTTTATGTGACATCATTTGTAAAAGTGGTCGGGTGTAATAAAACTGTTACGACGGTGGCAGGAAATGGTTTAATCTCCTACCATATAGACACGTTTGCGTTTTAAGCGAAAATCAGTTAAAAATTTCAAACAAAGGTAGATAATTTGAACCATATTTAAATGCATAAGGTACCATTTCGCATGTTCTTGAGCAAGCTTCTCAACCACGCCGTGCACCAGACTGAGTGAGGTGCAAAATGAAATTGCACGCAAAGTTTGCAGTGTTGGCTTCCGAGACCTGTCATAAACGTGTCAGTCAATGCTTTACAGCTTGAAGAGTGTACGACCTTTACGGGTTTTGCATCGCTTCTTTCGAGCGTTTGATGTTCCTCGTTCGGAACGGAGCGAAGTTTAATACCCTTATTCGAAACAACCACGTCGGACGGAGTGTAATGTCCCACTGCATCCTCGAAGCTGCAGCCCAAAGACGTTTCACGACGGTTTGTTTCGAATTGCCGATGGGAATACGGAGCATGTGCGAGCGCGGGTTGATTGGAATTGATAATAAACAGTAATTTGTAACTCTCCCGGGGGCGCCGGTAAGCGAAGATTAGCCGCCTGCTTTTGGAATACTTTTTGAAGCGCACGCTTCAAGTCCGTTCGGTTTCTTTCTCTCTCTCTCTGTTCAGTTGACCTTATTGTGAACGCGGCTGATAGCCACGGGTGTTTTTAAACGTTCTATCCGTTGATAACGTTCACACACCGGGTGCTAATGTTGGTGAGTGAATTCTAATTGCAAAACCGTTTTTGTGACATTTTTCAAGTAGCAATTTCGGGCGCGTGTTGAATCTGATCTTGCTGAGTCAGATCTTTGCCGCATGGCACGAGCTACTGTTGCGTGAAGATTTAATCTCCTAGAGGGAATTATCGCTGAGCACACATGGGTTCTAGTGAATGTATCAGGCAACTGCATCAGCGAGGCCAATCCTTAATTTCTGATGCCGAAGGTCGCAACGTCGGGATGAGACACTTTCCACTAAACTGTACAGCACCTTAAACGAGTGTTCGTGTTCCGCAGGAAGTAAATCTCGTTTGTCATGGTGTTGGCTGGCTGGTAATCTCGGCAGGGCGCACATGCATGCACATGCGAAACATTACACAAAACATCAAGTTGATTGCTAAAACGTGAGCCGAAATGAAATCCCATCGAAATGGTTCGCCGGGTTCGCCCGAACGTGCTCTCGTCGCGTCGGACGGATGCTGCGGGTCGAGAATGCGCCGGGAGAAGCCTTCGGGATGGGCTGGGCATCCATCTAAAATCCGACAGTTTGACGGATGTTTAATTGTTGTTCCGGGGAGGACTTTCGGGTGCATCGTAATCCTCACCGTGGAGAACTGGACTACGGGTCAGGGACAGGAGGCAAGACATGCGGAGCGATGTGGCCTTGCGATAGATAATAGTTGAGCAGCGAAGGAGACTTACACTTAGGATCGGCTTATCCGGGCGAGATGGTAAATCGTCGATCGGTCGTTACGCTATCCGTATCCGTAATGCAAGAGAGATTCGTGTGCGAACATTGGCACTGATAACACTTGGAGATTTTGAGTTTAGCTGGACGGCACGATACCATCTCTTCTGCTTCCGAGCCTTTGTATCTCACGTGGAAACCCATTCACCAGCCTCAAATTGAATGAGTGAAATTGATTGGAAAAATCACACAGCAAAAGATGGATTGATTGTAGGAAAATTCATCAGTTTTGCTGCTGACATTCTTGAGTGTATCCGTGATAGAGGGCATGCTCTATAAGGAAGAAAAAAAAAAAGCGTACCGCGTACCGATCGTTGGCGGTACGATGAATCTTGTCATTATTTTCGACAACATGCTCTCGGCGCGTAAGAGCAATCGTTGAGTTGATCCCGGGGTAAAAAATAACAAGCGAAAGCACATCGCCTTCGCCGGATGCACGGAGCGGAAATGGATGCCTGAGCGAAATATGTATCATTTCCTTCGTGGCAAAGCGGAAAGATGATTTACGAGCTGGGAGGTCACCTTCTTACGTGTGTTTATATTTGTGTACGACTCTGTGTGTGTATGTGTGTGTGTGTGGGGTAGGTTGGCTACCCGTGGTACGCTCGTTTGTCGAGCTGCTGTGCCTAAGGAATGCTTTTAGGGAAATCTGTTCCGGGAGGACAAGCTTAACGCGAGGCGTGCTTTGGGAGGTGGACGATTTATCATAAACGGGTGGGGAATGTTATTGATTTCTTTTCTGAATTTGTATAAAGATCAACCATCCACATGAATGGAACACTCTCTCTCTCTCTCTCTCACACACACTCTCGGGTTGGCTATCAATTGTGCGAAAATGGCACATGCATAATGGTTTTTCTTCCCGCGGCGTCCTTCAGGTCAGGTGTTATTATTTATGCGGGCAGATGTTTAGACCCGTGCGAATTTATTTTATGACTTTTGTTGATATTGTGACTGGTGGTGATCCCGGTCCCTTTCGTTTGGGAATGGATACAACGGTCCCGTAAAGTCACCGGTTCAATATGAGGCAGTTCTTACCGTATCAGGCAAGGAAAAAGGTATGAAAAAGGAAGCACAAAAAGGGATTCGCATTTAATTTATTGATTTTGCTATTTGAAAAAGGTTTAAAAGACAAAAAAACATATAGTTTTGGCTCGTATTGTGTGATATTGACAGAATTAGTTAAGCAGGAACATGGAAAGTATCCCTTTTTTCGAAAATAGTTTAAGGAAATGGACAATTTAAAAATAAAAGATGGCTTACATACACAACAAAACCTTAGGTTCTCACGTTGTTTAAATATACCAAAGTTATTTTTTTGCATTTTCAAACCTTTCTGACTCAAGATGAACTTAGCAGCACTATATTATTTTAGCTATTTTACGAGACATTTCGCGCTGCATTTTTATATATTAAGGTAACATAACTTTGCATAACTATGTAAATTCATGTGAAAACTTGTAACAAAATCAGATCAACCAAGAAAGTTTTATAAATCGTCCTAACGCATTCGTTGTGTATGCCTCAAGTTGTGGTTGTTTGATGTACTAAACATTGGACAGATCATGGGATGAAACTCCCAGCAACTGATCTTATTCTCATTTTACCCGCGGATCGGAGAACTGAATGATTACAATGCACAAACACGAGTGGGTATCTCACGGCAAATCTTATCTTCATCCCCGTCCCCCGGAGCTATGAGAGCAACTTCGTGTGAGAGAACAATCGTGCATAATGTTTCCTTCCAAATCTGGGTGGGTGTCCCTCGAAGCACTGCTCCAAGTGTGCTTGGACTTGAAGGGAAATCTTCTCTCGAGTAATGACGAGTCCACAACAATCGTATTAAGAAGACGCTGCAGGAGTGCTCGGCCCATTGAAAGCGCACATGAAGTGGTCCAGCGAACCGCCGAAATTCCCGACCCCGACACGCCGACGGGTTGCTTCTGCCGGTCGCGTTAAACCGGTGCGCTTTCTTGCGTCACACTCGATGTGACAATTCACTCGTCCGATCTCACTGCACTTGGTGCTGGAGCACCAAGTGCATTCTAGTGGCGGATCTGGCGGTGGACTGGTTTTGATAGCGGGCTAGCGGGAGTGGCCATTACTGGAGGGTCCATTTTGGGTTGTCACTGGGAAAATGGCGCGGAGCGGAGCGACTGAAGTGCTCCAAAAGCGCAGCCAAAGAATGGGGTTACGAAGCGAAGCGATGCCAGTTCATATGTTGCCTTCTGCTGACACCACCGTGCCGTGCTTCATAATCGGTTCCTAAATCGCTGCTCGCACTCGCAATGTCGGGCGGCACTGCACTTGTACCGATAAACAAACAAATAAATCAAAATGCTCTTTTTTCTTCATTGCTTGTCTACCGACTCGCACCCACTCTGTTTCGTTCTAGTGACACGCGCTCTGCGGAGTGCGACTCTTTGTCAGCAACCTGAATCCTTCATTCTCGGTGGAGAGGATCGGGTGACGAACGGTTGTGAGATGCTTGAGATAAGTTTGCCCCGATTTGTCACGTGCTTGCAGTGGATCAAGCAGCAGGAGAGATTCACGAAGTTTTTTGAAATCTCGAGTAAATAGATATGTCATACTAAATAAATCGGTGCTCATAGGCACTGATACGCATAAACTAAATAGAGATAAATGTGTTTCTCCCATAAATAATAGTATTTTGTTCATAAAAACCTACTGTACTCAGAATTTGCCAAATCCATTCGTTCGTTCTCCATGTTGGCATCATCAGCTGAGAACTTCCTTGCCGAATTAATGACCCGCTTTAATAGTGCTTCCCAATGCATACCGGGGCCTCGATGAGAGATAGGTCTTTAGTGTTGAATATTCTATGAAACAGCCGTCCCGTTTATGCTTTACTTTATGCTGCTCAGGAAAACTCCCAGGGGTAACACCGTCTGTTTACATTTCGATTCCCAAACCAAACACTTGTTCGATGGGCGAATTTTTCGTACGTTCTGCCGAAATCAAAATCAAAGCAAACAAACCGGTGGTGCGACCGGCTTGCCGAGACTTGCTAATACCGATGTCACACGTGGTCAGCAGTATTTTCGGTTCTCTCGCTGTTGATTTTTCTTCTGCCCTCGAGCAAGACGACCACACCCGAGTCGGTCGCCCGGTCGCATTCGATGCAGAACGGAAGCACTTTTGCTTGCACAAGCCTTTCGGCGTCGTTAACGGTTGACGAGATCTCGTCAAACATTCCACGTTTACGTTTCGGTTAACGCATGGTCAACCGTCGGCAACCTTTCTCTGTTACCATTTAATTACAATTCCCACCAGAGCATGCACACGGGTGTGAGATTGGCCTTTTCCGCGCTCGTAACCGTAGCTTCTTGCAAATGTTTAAGTGATTTTGCCACGGGGATGCTTTTACAGCCTCCACCGAAAGGCTTCAATCGATGGACCATTGGTGGATCGTGATGGTGGGCCTAAAAAAAAATCGCACAATTAGCTGCGGTTGAGCAGACTCCTGTCTGTTTGTTTTGGTACCGGAGGGAGTTTTTAATTATGCGAATGGATTCAATTTCGATAAAACATTGGAGGGATGGGAAGTTGGCCAGTCTGGCTGTAATTCAATAGAAAACAAATATTCGCACCGTGCCCTGCGATACCTGATATGATACGGTGTAATTTAAGATCCCACATTTATCCGATTCAATTTCCTGCCTCAAGCTCAAATAATGCATAGCTTTTGTTCATAACCTCGTTTTTATGGCTAATCCAATTCAATATATCCTACCAGCTGGTATTGTCTTTTCCAATCTTTATGACATTAGCTACATCGTTCGTTTTTACACGAAATATGTATGCCTCCCTTATCCTTGCTCTTGATCGAGCTTGTTCCAACTGTTTCCCTCAATCGTAATGGCCATTCGGCCGTGGCTAGTGATGACAATAATCGTTACGGTGTTGGCTTGAGGAAATATTTCCTGTTTGCTTGCGAAACAGCCTTGCGGAAATTGGCGCTTGCTTGAGCGGTTGTGTTTGCCGTTTACCGCTTATGCTTCCTGCTTCTGTGCCCGACAATGGGCGCAATGGTTGCTCGCCTGCTTTGCTCTCTGTAGCTGTGTATGTGTATGAGACAACATTACAGTACGAGCCCATTGCTCTTGGCAACCGAATTGAAGTGGTGTGTGCGGGCAAGAAATAGATTTGAAAAAAGACACCCACTTCATGACGGTGAAGGTGCTAGAGAATGAAAGAAAGTCCAAGCATTTGCCGTATCGAACAAACGAAACTCTCACTCTCTCTCTCTCTCTCTCTCTCTCTCTCTCTCTCTCTCTCTCTCCCTCGTCGGCACGCACGGTGTCGCAGAGAAAGGCATCGTCAGCCACGTGCCAGCGGGATCCAGAATCAAAAGCCCAATTGATTGACTAACTATTTACTTGCCCGGCCGGACGGATGCGGCTCCGGGATCGTGCCAAGTATCGGGAGGCGTCCCGGCGTACTTGTCGGCGTTCAAGATGTTTACCTTCTTATGTTCTGTTGCGCCGACTGCACCGACGATCCGCCAGAACGGAAGGAGTTTGATGTTGCTGGAAGAAAGTGGGCAACGGCGTGGCGTGGACGTGCGGGCTGCCAATGCGGCTCATGTTGTGACTCTCGTGAGCATTAACAATGGATGGCTGAATGAGGCACGATGACGACGGTGAATTTGATGATGATGATTACTTCTATTATTATTACCGTGACAAGTGAATCGATCTGAGAGATCCCGCCGTGGTAGCACCGTGTTGGCCGTGTTGCTAAACAACGCGCTTTGTGGTCTCGGCGGGACGTATCCCCGTGCATTGTGGCTGATTGATTTGATCCTGGGCCGGCGTGGTGCGGTTGGTGTCGGTGTATCAGGAGCGATCTCGACCGTGGCAGGATATATATACCCTGTGCGTTATTGGGCCGATCTAACCGGCACGGAGGTATGGGAATAAATTTATGGTACGTGCAAGAACGCACACTACCGTCTCGGCAGTGATACCGAGAAAGAGAGAGAAAGGATCGCTAGGCACGCCGGACTCCGGTTTCCGCTGGGACATAATGGAGCCGGGATTGATGATGTGGCGCTGTTCGGGCAAGTGAAGCTGAAAAGAACGACCCACCGGTCTTCGGCCGACTGCTGGTACGCTTTTCGGCTGCGTAGTCCACGCTTGGGAACAACATGTTCCGTCGGGCGTCCGGTCCGGTTGAGCGTAATTGTGGCTGCCCACGTGAGGGAAGGATTATGTGGGTGGGTTGTTTCGGTGTGCGATGGGCGGTGTAATTGGGTATGAACTGAATAATTACCACACATCCGCATCCGCCGGTCTGCAATGCGTACCAGAGGAACTGGAACACATCCTTCGTAACTCCGCATGGAAATCTGGCGAAAGAGGGTTTCGTCTTAGCAAGCTGAAAATAGAATTGCAACAATTCTTTGAACTGATGTTGCTATGGTTACCTTTGTTGGAACACTTTTTACTTATCAATCAACTCTCTACTCACTTCTACTTGGTAAGATTTTCTCCTCATCTAGTGCTGGATAATTTGCAAAATATTGAATGTTGAAAAAGACTTCCAACGAAATGGCAACACGAGATACTTCACATCAATGTGTCACAATGTTTTCCACAATAACTCTGCACAGTGGCAGGCAGTAATATCCTTCGGATGCGCGTGCCACAGACACGGTGGGTCGTGATGCATCATTCACACAGCCTCCTGCACGAGAGCGATGCGAACTGTTTTGATACGAACCGTACACTTTGTTGTCGTACCTCATATCAAGCGATACGCAGCCGTCCACCCATTCGCAGCAAACGTGGGCCTAACATCAGCGAACACATCTCTACTGCAACCACGTGCTTCCGTTGGCATCTTGCTTCACACCAGAGGGATGTTAAAGGGCT
Source organism: Anopheles dirus (assembly GCA_000349145.1). Taxonomy (NCBI): domain Eukaryota; kingdom Metazoa; phylum Arthropoda; class Insecta; order Diptera; family Culicidae; genus Anopheles; species Anopheles dirus. The sequence goes on along the minus strand of KB672869.1, from coordinate 2,461,034 downwards.
TTTCCGGGCGGCTTGAATCCTAAATGAGAGCTTTTCGCATGGTTTGACCACATCGCGCTGAAGTCAGATGTTTATCTTACCGGTTCGCATATTAATAATCAGTCGTTCGGCGTCAGCCGACTGGCGGGTCTGTTCGTTGCTGGGCTTGTGACATACTTGGGCATGTTTTACCGATCCCTGGGCGGTAACGCTTGTGCACACGACCGGGCACGAACGGAGCGGACGATTCGCTTTGAGGTGACGTTAAATGATATGATAAATGTTGTCGAATGCGCGGCCCCGTTGAGCGGGCTACAGAACGCCGATGATTAATAGTTCAGTAGGTGTTTATGTGTGGCTCACATTCACTTTGTAGCAGCGACAGATAACGATCGGTGTAGTTGGTGCTACCTGTCAATAGGGATGCAACAACTCGATGACCATCTGCGCGGAATGCTCCACACTGGGGTGACTTTTAATTTCGGTGCACTCGAACACGACACCGAGATACGTCGAGAACGCAGAACGCGCTGCTGAAGTACATCGTTACGGTCCTGTGAAGTGGTTCACTTCACCACAATGTATAACGTGTGTATCGAATAGTTACACTTCATCGGGACACACTGACGAGCGGGTGTTGCAGGAATAAATTGGGGGAAAAATATTCACCAGACGTTACGACACTTTAGGAAGTTTGCTCGGCAGCCCGGAGGGGGGAGGGCCTTAGCAAGCCGGCGCTAACGAGTTGATGCTTTCTGATCACGTATCTTCCGTTACACCGGTGTGTACGGTAGTCCAACTTTCGCTGGCTCAATGGTTTTCCAATCAGTTTGCCGCAAGGTCCCTTTCAGCACGTTTCCTTCGTGTGGCGGTACTTGAGCAGAATGTATCATGCGGATGCACTTATCGTGCCTGTTCCTGCACTCGGCAGGCTCTGGTTGCGAGAAAAGAAGCTGGCAGTGTGAAAGGAAGAAGCTCGACAAACGGTGCAGATTTGTGCCGAAGAGCACATGTTTATGAATGAAATCGCACGCTTGTTCTAGGCAAACGTGTTCGCCGTACGCGTAAACTGTGAACTGTGCGTAGAACATAAAAGTCGAACTAACCGAACTAACGGTGAGGAATGGAAATTGAATGTTAATGATTCTTGTGTCCATTCCCTTCCACATTGATGATTTGTTGTAGCTGTGTTTTTATTGACACATTGCTTAATATTCTTGTTAAACTGAACAGTCCGGAAAAGAAAGTTGTCAAATTGAGAGGGGTTTTTGAAAGGGAGCTCAAGATTAATGAGCATATTGCACGCGTTCCGGCATGTTAATGTCAGGATGTTCTGCCTTGCCCATTCTCCCAAGAGTGTGTCGTACTTCAGAGATGAATAGTTTCGCGATGCACTTGATTCGATGCAAGTGATGCATGATGATGCAGTGCGGTGATGAAATTAATTAACACGCAGCAAGCATTGCAACACCTGCGCCCGGGGAAGAGGATTCGATTGTGCTCACCCCCAAGCACTCAGGAACCCAAGAGAGAGAGAGAAGGGAGGAACAAATTTGTAATTACCAGTTGCACGACCAGTTGCGGATGATTTGTGTGCAGCATCGGCATCGACATCGGGCCGTACTTGAACCCGCCCGATCGTTTAGCAATCAATAAGCGAATCCATCAAAATCGTAGCGCGCCAAACCCATCATCACGTGATTTGCGGGTGCATACGGTGCTCACGCGACGCAGCCAGGGCTCTGGGAGCGAGCTGGCCCGCATCGTGCCCGACCATGATGCCGCACCGCTTGCTGGAAGAGCCCGCAAGAGGGGCTGCACCGTGAGCAACGTCGTCGGCGGAGACTTCTACTTCTACCGTCCCGCAGCTTCAAACATCGGTACGCACCGTATAGTTTCCGCTCGAGCAGACAATCAAACATCAATCTCGCGTCCATTGTTTGCTGAAAAGTGCAGTAATGCACGGCGATAAGATCGAGCCGAGCGAGACAGCAGGAACGGCTGCATGCCGCTTAGAAGAACGGTAACGGAAAAGTGACCTCTTAACATTTCAATCACGCATCGCAAAACGTCGCGCTGATGCTTCCTTCGCCGGCGCAACGCGAAAGTGACGCGCGTTCGAGTGGCTTGCCACTTTCCAAGTGTTCCGAGCCGACGGGAACAGACCTCACTTGAAATGAAGTAATTACGAGGGCGCGCAATCGTCTCACGCGAGGCGCGCGGGTGAATTGATTCGAAAGGATTGATTTCCAAACCGGATAATGGCATATAATTAGCATCGCAGCTGCAGCTAGACGGTGAGGCGGCGGAGACATTTCCGGACCATTTCAGAACCTATCAGATGAAGCACACGCCGTCTACGCATCCGGTGGTGTGTTATGCATTGATTTGACTGTGGCTGTTGAGACTGTGGGGAGAGAGAGAGAGAGAGAGAGAGAGAGAGAGAGAGAGAGAGAGAGAGAGAGAGCTTCAGAACTGCTAGATCCTGGACATGCATCATACATTAGTTCAAAGTCCTTCGGATGTGAATGTCATGTAGCTTATCGTGTCTGCAAACACTGTGTGACGCAAAACGTGTGCACCCACTTTCCATGCAGTGCATACAATTAGACAATCATATTTTAACAGGCTCTATCCATCTCCTCTGGAGTATTCGTTAGCACACCTTCTCTCAATGTGCGGTGCTCGTTAGACAATACCCAGCTGACGCAATATTTGTTCTAATTTGTGAATTTGATACCATGGTTGGGGCTGTGGCAGAGTGCGTTGCAAAGCAGCCGATGCTTGTGCACCGTGTGGCCTAATTTATGTGCTTCACCTCGAAAGAAACCTCACTCCCCGGTCACAATATCTGGCATCAAAAGTAGTGCAAGTAGTGCAGAAGGCAATTCTTATTATTGCCCAGTATCGGGCGTTGTGTAACCTACATCAATCGTATTCCATCGTTAAGGCCGGCCGGTCTGCAATGTTACTGCTGCCGCTGCTGCTGCTGTTGTCATTTCAAAGGGTCATAGTTTCGGGAAGTTCACTAGCATTGGTGTGGAGCATAGGCGAACGAATCAAATGGCATGCGCATCGAGCCCGGCCGCAACTGCAGCCGCAACCGATCCCATGTTTCGTGCAATGAAACCAATTACAGATTCTGTTACCCAGAACGCAACATTCGCCACGCCGGGAGCAATCGGAGGCGAGTGTTTTTTGGGGGAAATGCTGTTCTGCCGGGTTGTCGGGATATTGGTTGCTCCCGGACTCCCGGTTGGCCCCCTCCCGAGTGCGAGTGTCCGGAACGAATTCGAGCGAAGTGAATTGTGGCTGTACACACATAAATTCATAAGCATATTTTATTGAATTTGTTGGGGTAATAAAGATAACCGAGCGTGTTGGGGCAAGCGGCGCAGAAATGGCGATCGTCTCGGCTCTCGGCCCCATACGTTTGGCACTCCTCCGGCAGCCTCTTGTGGCAGCTCGTGATGCTGCTGATAATTTTTCCTGCGACTATCGCTCCGTTTCGGTTGGACCGATTCGAGCATCCGAACCCGAGTGGACCGGGCTGGTCGTTCCGAACGGTCACGTTAGAAATCACATGCTGTGGACGTTGGCCAGCAGCAGGCAAGTCATATTGTACCGGCACAATGGGCATGAACCGGGACCACAATTCTGCACGTTGTGATAATAGATGCATCCACGCTGGAGTATGACATTTGTGCGCCTTTGTCCTATTTACACTCGAAGGTACGTTAAGGGAACTAGAAAATCAGTTGCATACATACCAAACAGCAGGACTTTCTAGTTATTTATAGTTAATGCAAGTAGTGCTTTATGCTTTTTTGTTATCATCATGTACTGTTTCTACTTGCACTGAGCACAATATTTTGGTTTGCAATGTTTTGATTGCTTCACAAGTTCGTCATAACCTTTTATGACAACAAAGGACGCTCCGTGTGACGGGACACCAGCATGTCCGGGTCAGTTGACTTTTCATCTTGCCACCATTTCGACACGTGCTGGTGGCGCCACACCAGCATGTGAAGAAGGTCCTGGCCGTCATCCAAAAAAGGGACCGACATTTGCAGCACTCGATCGGGGGCATGCAACCGAGAGATTGCCCATATTGGGGGGGCATTTTCCATGCGGTGGAAAATGAATTAGACACAAGGGCTCGGCTGTATCCCTTCACACCGGGTGCGAACCGAGTGGAACCTTTTCAGGCAGGTTACATGGGCCGCTTGATGGAGTGGGTGCGAGTGTTCGACGTGCAGCAGCTGCTACTTGCGCTATCAACCATGATGCTGGCGAACTGTTGTTGAAATGGGTCCAACGGCAAATCTGCAACGAACAGGCGGAGCGCAACCCACTCACGGCGGATGGTCTGAAAAATTTAATAGATTTTTTGCTCACGATAACCAATGCCTGTTTGTTTTAGTGCGCCCTGTTCCAGGGGGGGACAGTTTGCTAATCTCTGTGTTTAATGTTTCATATTTTGAGAGCTAACGATGGTTCGTTTGATAGCAGGTTTTAACGAGAGCAATCGTTTAGCATTCACAGCTCGTCCTTATGTGCCGGCTTTGCAGAATGCGATGACATATTTTAACATTCTCATGCTTAAATGAACTCGAAATCAACATGCTTCTTGCGATTATGGCGAATGACATGCGATGGTATGGTTCATAGTTAAACGCTTTTGCCAAGTCCTACAAGGTCAACTGTCGCTATTCAATTGATTGGAACGTATCTTCCATTAATTGAAAAAGGAACCTGAACCTGAATCTGTTAGAAAGACGCAAACAACATATAATACAGTGAAGAGAATGCGTGCTAAACGTGGAAGTGTTCTCATTATACCAATGGATTTATAATCCAACATATTTACATCGCATAAAGACCCTATAGATAGTAGAAAGCACTAAAACGATGACGATTAACCAAATCGCCTTTACAAACACCACTGAACAATTTTCTCCCTCAAAATGTGCATTACGAAACGCATAAGAGAATGTCAATCTGAAAGATTGTCAATTTGAGACGTTGCCACAACGGTTTGTTGACAAGCAAATGTTGTCCAACGAGCGCTGGGACTAGGAACACAAATTGTTTTGCGGGCCGACAAGCACGGTGTGTAATATTTGCCATCCTTTTAGGAGACACTGTTTCGATTGTTTTGAAAGCAAAAGTAACACAACCAGTGCTACAGATTTCCAAACATGCACGTCCATCTTCTCCGTTTGGAGTGCTTCGAACAGCGATCGATCGATCTATGTCTAGTCGTGCAGTCGAGTCGTTCTGCTTGACGCGTGGCTTGTAATCATTTTTTAATTAAGAGCTGATCTTTCGCAATGGTAAATGGATGCATCTGACACAGTGCTTGAGACGGGCCAATTTCTTCGGCTGACTATTGTCACGGGTCGTGCCGGCAGCTGCGGAACACTAGAGCAAAGTGTTTTTCTGGTTTTTGCGTCATAAAAAATGTACATCATCATCATCCCTACTGTCGGCATTGCTACAGCCAGACAAATATGGCATTGCTGCTGCGATGGACAAGCACGAAATTCTTAGGGCGATAAATTGAATGATTCGAAGAACTGCTCAGCTTCCTAGCGATTGTAGTTCAAGCCGAATCGGCCGTTGCTCATGCGTCTGAAATCAAAAATCAATTAATTGCAGCTGCGGCATCTGTAAAGCAATGGAAGCAAAGTGAGTAAGTGATCTCGGGGCGTTTTTGTCTCATCATCTCGATCGATCCGGTGATCCGGTGACCTGTGCAGCAATATGTGCAACCTTCGTTCCATTTGCAAACCGATGCACCGCAGTGTGAATCTAATATAAGGTTAAACGCTAGGCACTAAACACAGCCATACCGTGACAGATAACTTGCAGCTCTTATCACTTCACTTCAACCGTGTAGAATCATTTCCACAGCACCCGAGTTTCCACGATCTAATGTTCCGCTTCTTTCGTTTCTTTCCCGTTACAGGCTCGTTTGCTGTTTCACAATCGTCGCTATCGCTTCAATCGATTCGATCGGCGCTGACCTCTCTACAAGGGATCGCATACGGGTGAGTTCGAGACGAGAAAAAGGGTGCACCGACACGCGGTCGAACATGATGCAGACATGATAGCATAACAGTCGAATTATGTTGCACTTTGTGCGCTTGGCCGGTCGGCACAGGTATAATACACCCGGCTTGAGCGCGAGGAAGCAAGCGGTGAATGGAGTTTGTGAGAGTCGGTGTGTATGTGTGTGGAGAAACAACAAAGTGGCTGAGATAACAGAAAAAAAACCCCGACACCTTACCGTTTGTGCAAGCGAGCAGAGCACCATGTGGCTAATTAGCAAAATGGAAAAGCATGTTCTCCTAATAGCGTCTGGTTGGTGCCGTTTGGTGGTCCAACCGATCGTGGGCCATCGTCGTGCAGCTGTACGGTGGGATCCATTTAGTGCCATAATATTTAAAGTTTCACAAATTGTGAAATGCTTTTTGCACAGTATAAATTTTACCTACATTTTTCTGCTTATTTTTATAGTTGGTTGAAGTGGTCATATTTTCATTGAATGTTTCACACATTATTTAGATTTTGCTTTTGTTTACAGTTGTAGTGATGTTTATTGCAATATCAAACTTAATAAAAAATATGTTAAAAAGTAGCTAAAAGCGAAACAAAGAATTGAACTCAATTGCTCGTTTCAATGTAGTAGCCTTTCCATTTCCATCAGAGTAGCCATAGACTTTTTTTTCTACCGCCACTTGTTACCATTTCGATGCTTTCCACCAGCCGGGTCAGAATCGACAGAAAAAATATATTAAAACACGACAGCGAAACAAGTACGAAACGGCAGCAGATTAAGTTATATCTTATCAACGTGAAACGCGGGCCGTGGGCAGCAACACGGGCATGAAAGTAAGAATGTAACATAAACAGCATTTTCCAGCCCGGCAGGCCGTCGGTTTTTACCTGCCCGCGGCAAGCTTTCGGTGGGCCGGCCGGTTACCGTCGGTTGGTTTGGTGTCGTTTTCACGGGGTGGCTGTAAGACGCATTAATGCGCCCGACACCACCGGCCAGACCGCCGCACTCCCGCACTCGCGACGTGTTCAACCGGCCGAAGAACGACCGCTTCTCCGACTGCAGTCTTCGGCCAGAGCAAGGCGCACTGCGATGTGTTTGAGTTGGTAGTTTGTTGTGTGTTTGCGAACGGATGGATGCTCCTCGCGCGGCTGTTTACCTACACGCGCTTCGAGGAAGGCGCATCATCGCTCCAGAGGAAACGCGGCAGAGCGCGATCCCCGAGCAATGGTCGGGTGGCGCGAGAGACGCACCAAATGAGCTGCCTCAGTTCACCCGAGTGCGTGGGTGCAAACAATTGTGCCCAATTCACACTTAGGTAAATTGGGCTGCGCGCGATAGGCCGCGGCTGCTGGCGCTGGTGGAGCACCGGAAGTGAGTTTATCGGGCGTAAGGGACTACGACTCGTGCGGGGGGCCTGGGCTGGGGGAAGATCCGGGAGCATATCCATCTTCCGCATGGGAAGGGTAACGATGGTAGTTGTACTCAAACAACCTGCTAAACCTGGCGGGAGCATGTTGAATGTTGTGGCACCTGTAGGATGATGAAATGCAGTAATTTCTTAATATTTTCTGGTACCTTCCAAGTGGAGATAAGCTGGTCAGAATGAAGGTATTCACGCAGCTCGTCCGTTTGTTTGACATCTCTCAAATTTGTGGACCGCAGGTCATCTGCTGCGAGTATTTCTTGGGCTGTTTGAATTGAAAAGAACAACCACAATCAAATAGATAGATTGGTGACAAAGTGAAATAGAATAATGTATAAGATGATAGAAGAATGTATAAGCTATACTACAAACTGTCTGACCCCGTGTTAACATTTTCAGAGCTTTAAATCGTCAACCGTTTAGAACCTTTCGGTGAGCATTTTTCCATATCATTTACTGTTGTTCTCTGGTTTAATGCTACAAGGTATTGATTTTTTCTTATTTATGAGGTATTAGTTCCTTTATTCATCCTACCCCACCGTAGTTTTGAGAGAGACAAAACTGACTGTCTGATAATATTTGACATTTCAGAACTCGAATATGTGTGTTACAAGAATGTCATCAGCAACCCAGTTGTAACCAGAAGATGCGTCAAATCAATTACTCTAGCCATAAACCTGTATCAGACGAAGATAATAAAACATACTTCTTCTTCTTTCTTGTCACAACAACCTGATGTAGGTCAATGCCAGCTATTTTTGACATTCTTTGACTTACTTATATAATCGTATTCAGACTTGCGTACGGTGGAACTGGAAGGTAGAGTTGAGATTTGAACACACAACCTGTGGTATGTAAGACCGTGGACTTGTGTCCCAACAACAACATCTAACAGATTCGAATGTGATTACGGAATCAAGGTCATGCGTCAACGACATATATTACGGGGCATTTGTATGGGATAATTTCAAAAATGCTTAGACATTAACGACAATCAATCATTTTGTTTAATAATATATGAATTTTGGAGTGATTACTGCCAAACATCAAACTATCACAGAAGTACACAAATTGTTGGCTACATGTGGAACATTACTTATATAAAATATACAACTTGGGACAAACTATGAGCCAGTCCCAAAATAGGTCCCAAGTTGTGCACGATCGATCAAACCCCTCGTCGTAGGTTCAAATATCTACCAAAGGCTTATTTTTTGTCTTCATTGTCTGATTTACGCGCAAATCCTTGAACGGCACAGAAACTGTCAGCGCTCTGCAACACTTGAGCTCTGTCGGTAATTTTTGTATTTCCGCTCGCCGCATCGCCGCTGTGAACTCCCTCTTCCCAGCACCAGCCGGGATGAGTTTCGCTAATCAAACGCCCTGCTTTGCCCCTAAGTGGCTATCGAAAAAGCCGAACGCAAGAAGGCAATCCACTCGGTCCCTGGCCGGCGCTGAAAGCCATTACCGTGCGGTATCCTAATTTTCACTTCCTTATCCGTGTGTAGCCATGAAACTTGCACCGTAGGGCAACTTTATCAGCGCCACAGACTGCTGGAGCGGTGCGAACGAACGAGCGTGCCCGGGCCCGACAGCCGCCGATGACGGCAGCCGGACAGGCAATCCACGGCAATATTGCGGATCAAGCGAAACCGTAAGTTAAATCAGGAAACCTAATCGCCTTGTTGTGTGCGGTCCGGTCAGGAGATCCGGTAGCTTTTCGATTATGTTCGAAATTTATTGCCGGCTTCAGCGTGCTGGACCAGTCCGGGCCGGCCACACGGCGGAAGTCTTACCGTCCGTGTTTTGTCCGGGTCCTGGTGTGTTCGGGACACACAAGACACGAGAAGAATTTGAACCCTTCCGTGAGAGGACTCTCCTCCGTGGCTACCGTGGCCCGGGAAATTGAGCAGAGGTGATGATGCTTCGATTCGCTTCCCCATCCTTTGCGGTTTGACCTCTGGCGTAGGACGGCGCAGCGAATCGAGCTTCGGAGTTCGGGCGTTCGGTTAAAATTCAAATTTTTCACCTACTTTATCGTTGGCCGGAGCAGACTTGTGGACCGTGCGCCCGATGCGAGCTTCACCCGGAGATGGCCGGCCCCGCTTAAGAGTGGTTGGTGGTGGTAAATGTTGCGCAGCATTGCTTTCAGATTTTCCGGTTCATTTACTGCAGACAATGGTTCCGCCAGTGGATACGGATTCCTCCGTGCGACGTACCGGGAAGGCACGGTTCCGGGCTATGCGCTGGCGGAGACGATAGCGGGCGGCCGTAGATCAGATTTAGGTCTGGGTTTCGGGCCGGGGCGAACGTGAAAAAAGGGTTAACTTCCGCTCTGCATAGTTCTGCACCGTGTTCTGTGGGTCGCTCGCTCGTGCTTTCAGCGGCGGGCGCGTTCGGATTCGGAGCGCGTGGAGCAAATAGTGCGGCGCCGGGTGATTTTTCCCAAAATTGGTCTGCCCGGGGCCAGTGCGCCCGTGTGATGATGGCCCTGTTTTTTATGATGGCTGTTGTGCGATTGTGCTGATAGTTTTACAGCCGTTGAATGCTGAATATTTTATGTCGCTTAGCTGCTCTTGTTTTCGGCCCGGGACGACGCTTTGGATGCACATATAGGCGAGCGTCTAAAAACGGATGCTCGCTTTCAGTGTTTCAGCTTTCAGGGCTAGTTCAACGGGGCAAAAAACGACTCTCTGACACTGGCGGTTATTTGAAGAAGCTCTAGAACTAGATAGCAAAAAAAAAAACACACAAAACAATTTTCATAAATATGCAATCAATTTGGCGTTTCGCGTTCTGGTGGCTCACACGCTCGAAAGTCAAACACGAACTCTCCGCCACTGCCGGAGAAGGCGCGCCGGGACGAACATACGTTATGTAATTTCCTGCCCGCCGGTCCATTTACTTTCGTCCCAATGTGCTCCCCCCCCCCCCTCGAGGCGATGGTGCCAAAGGTGGCATAAAAATAAACAAACCCCGTTTCAATCATTTTGAATATTGATCCAATTCCACGTGCTCCGCGCAGAAATCAATCACAGCCTCTCCAGGGCTCTCAGGGTGCAGGCCAAAGGGTGATAAATCAAAGGGGTGGAACATACTCCCGCCGTGACCTCCCACCACCCCAGCAGCGAAAGCAAATACGGGGGGAGAAGGTTGTTTTTTTGCTTGACCTTGCTGCAAGGGGCCACGCCATTCGGGTTTCCCACGTCCCAAACGCCGGAGGACTCGCCCGGCCCAGGTTGGAATCACGGCGCGAGCGAGACAGCGAGTGGACCAAAGAAAACAAAGGCCCCCGGTGATGAACTCTCCCGGCGTGGATGGTCGGTCAGTTTCTAGGTCAACGGTCAAAGTGGGATGGAGACGAGCATGATCCGGCCCCGGGTATTGGAATGGGGATGGAAAACTTCAACCCGGCAGCAGGGAAACCAAAAATGTTCCCCTCCCATCGAACCCGCTCGGTGGTATGTGGTGGTGAAGCGATTTTCCCTTTCCTTGGACCCCCCCGCCCCCGCCCCCTTGCGAACCAATTTCGAGAAGAGTTTGGGAGTGAAATGGAAAGGAAGTGAGCGTCGTGGCATGTGTGAAATATGACGAAATGCAACGAAAACCACTCATCATCGTACCCACTGGTTCGGGGGGTGGTGGGATCCCGGATAATATGCTCAACAAATTCCGACAATTTCCAAAAGCGTGTGCCAGCCCCTCACTCTCCCCTCTTCCCCTCTCCCGGGTGCATCGCGTCACTCTGGTGGGGAGTTATGGTAACCCTCGCGTCACCGCGTCTGCCTATCGCAAAGTATTGCGGCATCGTCCGTTCCGTACACTTGCCCGCGCTTTCGTTCGCTCAAGAAAGGTTCTTTTCTTCGCCGGGCGCACTGTAGTGCTGCTTTTTAGTGCTGACAAACATTACGGAAAAATGCTTCACTAGCATATTAACATCCTCCGGCCCCCCCTCCGAAGTCGGTCTCCCCCGCATCCAAGTGTCGAGACGTGGAAAAATCAACCCGAAAACAGAAATCGGCCACGCGATCAATCCTGCAGCCGCGGGGTCGTACACTGGGGGGGACGGAGCGGAGGCCAAGGTGCGGACGGCGCGCGATTCTAAATTCCAGACGTCGTTCCAGGCGCCCGGCCGCGCTCAGTTTCCGCGTTGCTAGCCGTGCCCGTTCTTAACTCTTCCCTTTCGGACGGTTCAGTTCGGTCGAAAGATGATTTATGAAACGCAGCAAATTTAAGCATTTTAAGTCAGACGTATGAGTGTGTGTGTGTGTGTTTGTTTGTGTGCCGATGCGTGTGGGGGTGCTGAATTGGCTTGCGTGCGAACGGTATGCGAAATAAAAAAAATGGTTTGGACAAACCTCCAAACTTCTAGAACCGTTCGGGTTCGGTTCGGGGTATCTTGTTTGGTGTTTGGTGAGGCTATCGTCTTAATGTTGTGCGTGTGTTGTTTTATGTTACGAACATGACACTACGTCCAACAACTTTCCGCGGGTGGGGTGTGATGCGTTAGAGATGTTTAGTGCTATTTTTGAAAGTCATTTGCGGTGATGGTTCGGCGCAACATGATGAGTCAATGCTTCCAGCGTTAGTCTTAATTTGTTAATTGTATTGTTGTTAATTTGTTTTTTTTTTTATTTGAATTTATTTTTTAACCAATGTTTGGAACTGTTTATTCATGAAACTGAAACTTGAAGAAAATAAAACGAAAGCAATGATAATGACTAGAACACTTAATACTTTGATTCAACCGATCCGAATAGACGGAGTCTGAGGTGATTTGTAGACTGAGAAAAAATGTTGCTCGTTACGGTCAAATCAGCTTTATCAGTCTCTAATCGCTCCACATCTTGAATTTTGTCCGTGGCTTCTGAAACACACAATAATAGACTACAAAGGTTACAAAACAAGGCAATGAGATCAATTCAACATTTTGATTTTGATTTCGAAGAGGATTTTCTTTTTTTGATATTACAGTAACTTTAGTAAAGTGAAATAAAAACATACTTTGAATATTTATCAAAGCTAGCAGAGTCAAGAGCTGACTTCCAACAGGTGGGCAACCTGTCATCTCTATAAATTTTTTGAATATTATTTAATCATCTTTTCGTCTTCCTGTATTATATTCTGTATTTAACTCAGTTTTAAGTGTGTTAAGTTTAGTATTGTCCTATAATTCGACTATCTCAGCCCCATGCAGAGGTTAGAGACCAAAGCTCTATACACCATCATTAGTACAAGAAGGGCAATAGGTAAGAGTTGCGTTTGTTGTGTTAACGCATCGTCAAAACGTGATCTCAAATTTCAATTCCATTGTGACCCAATTGTAAACAGCTGGCTATATTGCTGTCCCCTGATGAAAGGAACGGCAAAATGGAAAACGTAGACAAATAGAACGTGTTGATCGTCATCACCATCCAAATTCGTTTTCAATAGCCTTGTTGAAACCAAGGATTTTTAGGCATTTCCTCTATTTCATTCCGGCATCCGCTTCATCTCCCAGCAATTGCTCTGAGTAAACGGTAGGAACATTTTCCCAACGGTTTGAAATTTATCACGCCAAACGACCCGTACGCAGTCTGCACATACGCATACGACTGTAACGTCACGGTGCGCTCCTAACAAATGTATTTCATTCTTCTGTCACATGCCTAAGCGCAACTAGCACCCATAAAAGCCTTACGAGAGAAGTCTGTAAAAACATATTTTACAATGCGATTCTTGGCAGATGAGAAAAATTGTGCGCCAAAAACGACATGCGCGATTATGACGTGTCATTTAAACGGAACACCCGTTCGCGGCTTCGGACGGCTGAGTAGCCGAGTTGCTGCTGCCCCCGGTACGCGCACATGGGAGGAAATGAGCCGACCTTGGCGGCATAAGAAACATGTTACACTGTCGTCGATTCCGAAACACGGGACAGGGCAATGGGTGGGTGGGGCATTTATGTTGGCGGGTGGGGGTCTGTAAAAGTAACCCCCCTCGTGATATGATTTGGCCAACCGACTGTGGTGACGTTGAAGCACATTTACATATCGAAACGAAACCGAATATTGTGGCGTTTGGCGGCGTTCGGTGCGTTCGTTTCGGGAGCAGCGAACATTGTTCATTGTTCTGTTTCAACAGTTTGCAGCCCATGTTACAAATTGCTCGGCCCGTTCCATTCGGCAGAACTGTCGTTTCGAATCTGGAAACTCTTCCCCTGGCCGGCCGTAGTAGGACGACGGAATTTTTACACCAAGGGCACCAATTTTTATGGGCTGTTCGCCCATAAACGGTTTTGTTTCGGCTTAGCAGAACCGCACACCACCAGCAACACCACCAGAAACATAAAATGACGGGCTCTGATTTACGAACATATGCTATCGATTATGTGCCCATTATCCACGCGTGGTTAGCTGGTGTCGCGGCTGTTGGCGAGGTAGCGCGCGAGTGATGTCACTGTCTCATTTGGAGATGCTTTCTTTTTTTCCCGCGCCGTCGGATTGCATTCGATTTTTAGCATAAAGAGTACTCGTTGGGAGGGGATTGGGATTGATGAATGACGTAGCTAAGTGGATCAAATTAGTGTACACCGGAATGGATAGTCAAATAAATGTAGTGGCTCTGAATACTCTTTGATAATTAGATAGGGGTGCGATCCGATAATAATCTGATGGAGTGTAATGACACGTATGTTAATTACCACAAGGCACATTATAAATGGTCTGTGAAGTTAATTAACTCTAGAAAGCATTTTTCAATCCTACACAGTTGTAATGATACCAAACATATGTGGAGAATCTGGATAAAAATGACACTAGCTAGTTTACACAATTCCAGTCTCAAACTCAATTTAGATTTGACCTGGTACTTTCCCCATTTGGACTTTTGCTTTTTATCTGTTGAAAAGAACATAGAATATCGCTACAGATTTTATAAAATAAAAAAATACATTTATTGACGTGGAGACTTAAAAAATATTACAACCATATACAAGGCTTAAACTTAACATTTGAAACAATGAATAACGTGGGACTACTATGACAATCGCAACATCATTGTTTCCAATGATGTGGATAACATAGTTGGCGAACTAACAAAGAATTTTACTACGCTTCTCTGAACTAATGCCACTTAGTACAGGAAAGCGTAGAACCCTAAACGAAAACATGGGACGAGGACGGGACGCGATTCATACGGTGCAGTAGTTCCCCATGAACGATCTTCCCGTTCGCTAACAGGAAAAGGACACTACGCTGCAGCGATGACAATCTGGCGGAATAGATATTCCGCCAGACTTTCCCCCAGTTTGCTGACGGGTTCTCCGAGACTACCTTCGCTCCTGGTAGCCTCTCCGTCAGCGTCTGACGGATCAAGCGGGTGGTGAGATTGGCGGAGGATGTCACGTAGCCCAGTTGCTGCACAACGTTCCGCAGGCAAGGGTACGTTGACGGAACAGAGGCAATGTTCGGAGGGTTCCCAGCACAAGCGATGTGCTGGGCTCCGACTCGTAGACACCCCTGTTCCGCAACATACCTGTTGGTCAGCAGCGCAGGGATAGTGATGGCGGGGATGTGCAGGTTGAGCCCACCGCGGTTGCGGGGCAAGGCCAGCTGCTGCAGAGGGACTCGGAAGCCCCCGGAGCCATCCCAGAGGAACGATCTTATGATGCAGGTCACCTTCGCTGTGTCCATTGCATGGGCGCCACAAACCGCCGCAACGAACCACAGCTTAGGGAAGAGGAAGGTGCAGATAGTACAGTGTACAATGAAATATTACCGAAACAATCAAATCAAGGATGGAAAAAAGTGATCTCTTTCTATTATTGTACATATTAACGACTTAAGTGCATCTAAAATTAAATATGAAATAGGTTGGTTCACACGATATGATTCGTTGATGGCAAATCTCACGCACACCATGACACATGAATGTGAAAAAAAGATTCACTAAATCTTGATGCGTTCACACGATACGAATCTTTTAACGAACCATCTCTTCTGGCTTGCCAATCTCACATGCAATTTCACGCCAACCGTCTACCTTCTTGTTGGTGTCCTTTTATTTTTTGGATGAAACAGACCAAATTGCTGGATTTATAATCGGTAAAACAATTGAACACAAAGCTTAAGAAAATCAAAACAAATATTTGTACCGCTACAGCATGTTCACCTGCGCTTGCACTAATATATAATTATAAGTTTATTTTAACTTAACTTAACTTATCCTAACATTAACACTTAATTTAACCTATCCTAAACTCCTAAAAATCCTAAACTAAACGAATCCTAATAAGCCAAATACTAACTTGCCTCTCTGACGGTCTACCAAGGAAAGAGAATGAGTTATCATGGTTTGAAGCCTCGTGTTACGACATTTGACAGCAACACCAAAACAGTGCTGCCAGTTAGCTGAATATTTATCTGCAGTAATTATTGATAATAATTATAATTATATGCTTGTGATGAAAATAAACCTTTGCTTGAGCAAAATCCAAATAATCGTAGCTAAGTATTGAATACGGCAAATAAAACGAAGAAATAGACCTTTGTAGTAATATATTAACAACCAACGCCAAAAGATCCGCATAAAAGATTCAGGCTGTGGTGGTTACCACAATAAAACAAAAACGCCCAAATACTTCCGTGAAATCCCGTGCAATCCTGTGCCACGCGGATTAAAGACACTGTATTTTCTCTGGTGGTTCCTACCTTCTTCCTCGGTGTCTCAAAATGTAAAGAAAGAACCTAACTTACTTGTTCCGGCGGGATCCTTCTTTTCTCCTGATCCGCTTGTTTCCTTCGTTTGCATTCTCCACTCTACTTCTCCACTCCACAAAGTCTATTCGCTTCTTCTTATTTTAAACCTTTAACCCTCGATGACTTTCTACTAGCTTAGTTCGCAACACAGGCTATCCACCAATAGCCTTGCTCGAAAAAGATTGCTCATCTCTGCTCGATTCACCAAAACATGGACAAAAAATCACAAACCGCACAAATTCGATCAGGAATCGTATCGTGTGAACCCACCTAATGTTGACACGCATCGTCCAAGAGGCTCAAAATGTCAGCAATTCAGTTGTAATGCAATTAGTTGTGATGTGGAACGCAAATTCATTTTGATTCTGATGGAAACTTTAGCACAATGCTGCTAGAAGCGCAAACATTGCGTACCTGGTTCTACTCCGAGAAAGACGAATGAATGATGTCGAACGGAGCAATCGACATAGCACGTTATCCTTGATACTACCAAGTATTTTCAGCGCATCAATTGTATTCTATAATTCGCATTACTGTGCCACAGTACACCTGCGGCTCGACTTGATTCATAAACATTGATTATGAGAGCGATTTTTGTGAATCGACGCTGAACTAATTCCATTCTTGATGACCAATACATCGTGTTAGGTGTACACGCTTCTAAACAACTTCAGTTTAGAATACTGTGTACAGAGGGTTTAAGCACATATAATAAACCCTAGCATTCTATTTGCTTTACTGGTGTCGTTGTTGTACTGCTCAGAAAGTGTTAGCTGTTCTGGTGTACTGGTTTAAGTTTGATGTTATACATAATCAGTGCGTCAAAGAAACCCAGAAAGGTCAGACGGTGTAGACTTGCATAGCAGCTTGATCAGCGAACGAAGCAGCTTGAATCCGCTAGTTTTTCACCAACTTGCAAATATTGATGCACTTTCGTTCATTTTCTTTGTCCTTTTTGTTGGTTCAACACGTTCTATTTGTCTATGTTTTCCATTTCGCCGTTCCTGTCATCAAGGGATAGCAATATAGTCAGCTGTTTACAATGGGGTCTCATTGGAATTGAGATTTGAGATCACGTTCTGACCATGCGTTAACACAACTAACTAAACTCTTAGCTATTACCCTTCTTTTACTAATGAATTTTATTGATCATAAGATTAAAAAAGATAATGTTTTATAGGAAGATGATAGTCCAAAAAGTGTTATACAGCAAGTAATAATGATTTGTTTTTTAGTTAACTGATCCTGAAGAGTTATAAGTGGGGTTAACAAAATAGTTATCAAATTGGAATTTGTAATTTTATAAACGAACCTCCACGAGCTCATTATACGTTTCAAGCAGCAACTGATTCCTTTCTAGTATAATGAGGAAATATAATATATTCCGCCACTCATCGCGTCATGGTTAAGGTCCGTGCGATGCGATCACCATCACACTTTCGCGAACGACGTATTTTCCTGATCCATGTGCACCATGCCTTCAATCCTTGCCAGCGCAAAGCTAACGTTTTTGCTCTCGTTTGGCTGCCGTGCCGGGGAAAAGTTGTTTGCTGCCACTCGCATCAGCGAAGCCTTTTCAAGACTCTGTTTTCAACTTTGTTTCTTTGCACGCCGCGCGTAAGATAGGTAAGAGCCGAGCGAAATCTACAGATCCTGCCCAATAGCAATTGTCGGCATAAAACTTACGCCGTGCGCTTTCCGGTCTACTTTTCTCGTGGCAGAAAATTTGTCCGACTGTATCGCTCCACCGGTAGGTGGGAGCACCTTTTTTGCATTTATGGTTTCATTTGTTCAGCATGTTTCACTCGGAGGTATTGACATTTTTTCCCCAGTTTTTCCCAGATTTGCCAGCCGTACACCATCCTAGTTCTTTGTTCTCCACACTAGCTGCAGTTGACAGTACATGATGAAGCTTGGTCATGTCAGTTTTGGGGGTTTTTTCCCATGCCAAAAAAGCGGTTCGCACTGCAACAGCTTTCCTGTGGAATAAAATACCAATTTCGAACCACTTTCCTCGGGACCACCTTTTGCATCCTACACCATCAGGCTGCTTAGCTCTACGATCAACACACAGACAGCAAACGAACTTCCATTTCATGCTCATTGTTCGAGACCGAACAACTTTTGGAAGTTCAGGTCCGGTGCAACTAAATTTAACATAATCTGTATCGTAATTTGGTGCGAATAGCATTCAAATGGTGGATGGGCAATACAATTCGTATCGGGTGGAACACACCAGGGCTGGAGGCTGGTTGGGTGGTTTGAACTTTTCTGTGTTTTGGTCCGGTCTGCTTCATGGAAACGGTCTGCTGGCTGGATTGGTGGGTGGGATGGCAGGATTGGTATAGGCGTATAGCAGACTGCTTCGGTTATAACAATAGAGCGAAAAAATAGCTCCCAGCTCTGGAGAAGCGGCGGCAGTGTATTCCGTCTAGACTGGCTTTATGGTGCTGGGCGAAAGCTTAATTGAAGTTTCATGCTTTACTATGGCACGAAGGTGGCAGTGCCGGCATAATCGCAACACTAGTTTTGCGGTCTTTGGTGACTAATTAGTCCAATTGTGGAAGTCGGAACAATGCAAATGTGGTGGTTAGTTAGAGTTGGCTCGTACTGGATTGGAGACGAAAATTGAATGTATAATACGTTCGGAAGTGGTCGTTAGCAAAATGTGTATATAGGTTTGATTTAGCTTTAGGAAGCTTAACCAATTTATTCCATCGTTTTCTAGTTTGAACCATAAAAGGCTAATTCTATATAATATAGGAGAAATTGTGTAGATTCTTCCCAAATTACGCAGTATTTGACTAAGACATCAGCGTAAGTTAAATACGTGAAGATATTTAGGTATTTTAATTCACAGTAAGGCCTCAAATGAGTGTAAAGTGAAGGTAAACATTAAAAAATGATCATAATATTATAACAAATAACATATTTTGTTGTGTATTTTAACCTTAAAATATGGTTTAGTAAAAATGCATGGACTTGCTATATCTTACAATTGAGAAAGGTATTCAATATTGTTGAAAGACCCGCGAAACCTCGTAAATCTTATATAGCATATCCTGAAAACAGACTGTTGTTCAATTGAATTATATAGGAAACTAGCAACTTTGAATGTAGGTATTCAGAACACATAATAAATCGCAAACAAAATTCGTACAGCATCATCATTCTTTGCTGAAATATTTCACATGTGTGTCGACAGTTTCAATGGCAACAGCACTGTAATTATTGTTTTCCTGAATTGTTACAACAATTGCATTGGTTGCTATTCTATAGAAAACTCCCTCCCATGTACACACGGATCATTTTTACCAAAACAGTATTGAGTTACTGCACGCAAAAGGTATGAATTCAAGAGAACCTCACGAATCTCATACGTCACCATCTGTTTGCAGACGAATGGTAGATGGGAATAAAGCATGCTCTGTAACATATCATTCATCCCGTCAACAAATGGGATAATTTCTTTTGATTCCAAGCCCGCAAGATTCGCACCTGGGAGGAATCGGCTTTGCCCTGCCCTGGCTTTTCATGTTACGACTCGCACTAACCTTTTTGTTCGCGCTCGTCTACCTCCCATCCACAGATTCACCGCGAATGGCTCGAAAGACGGGCCGCAAAGCGATCGAATGTCAGCGCGTCGAATCCCCCTCCCGGTGCGTTGGTAGCAACGACCCAGCGGACGACCTACATGCGAAAGTTAATCAAATTCAAGAACGAAAACGAACCGCTGTCAGAGAATGACATTTCGTTCGTTCCTCACTTCGGCAACGGGGCGGAAGTCGGCGGTGGCAGTAATGGGCTCGAAGGTGTCAATAATGGTTCCGGCCCCGAATCCGCCTCGTCCACCGGCAGCCAGCAGGGCCATCAGCGTGAACAACATCATCAACACCATCATCACCACCACGGGCACCAGGACCGACAGCAATGGAATTTTCAACCACACGGCGTCCACGCAACGCCCCGGCCTGACGAAAAAGAACTTTTGACAGACGATGCCGAACGATACCGGTATGATGTTGTCTCCGCGCAAGATGGCAACCGCCGGGAAGAGGAAGCTGCGAGCACGGAAGTTCCACTGGCTGCGGGAACAATACAGCCCGCCACAGACGGCGATGGAAGCGATACGAAGCCGCTCGTGTATATTATCGCACCTCCCGGTGGGGTCCGACCGCTGGAGGATGCTCAAGTTCCTGCTTTCCGGCTGAGGGCTGCTGAGATTCCGGCAGCAACATCCTCGTACCACCTGGGCGAAGAACTAACCGAGCAAATTAATGCCGCGGTTGAACCGAGCCACCAAACCCTGCACCGGAACCGGAACGATGACGATGCCGAAGAGGCCACCGATGCAAATCCCGTAAATAATGATTTGTCGAGTGGTTCAGCAGCCGCTACCGTTGCACCTATAGATGTGGTCGCGTCCAGCAGCCGTAAATCAGTTCCAATTGTGCACGCTGGCACAGGCAACTCGGCGGAAGGTACATTTGCGACCGGAAACGCCGTGCCGACTGGTGTGGTCCGCCCGGGCGTGGATCCTACCGGTAGAGAAGAGGAGCAAGTGCTGATTAAACCAACCGGGCAGGACCGTGCCGGAGCACCGGATCAAGAGCAGAATGCTGTCTTATCCCCGGTGGTGCCTGCGGTGAATGTTACCGTGCGAAATTTGTTCGGTCCGTGGAGTAACTGGACCACCTGCTCGCGATCATGTGGAGGAGGCGTCAAGACCCAGCACCGAAGCTGCTGGAAGCGAGAGTGAGTATTACTTCAAACCTGTTTAGGTCTTAGAGTAACGAATTATTTGATTGTTTCAATACCGAGTTAAAGGATGAAACGATAACCTTTTTTGTGGGAATGGAAGGTACAATTGGGCTTCCTACTTGGTACACACTTCTAACGATTTCGAATATTCCGTTGAAAGTGATGACGGGCTTAGCGTTAGTAGTACAAGTCCCTACAAAGTAACCTCCGTCAGAAGCAAAAACAAAAACGAGAGATAAACGCAAATACAATTTGGTTGGTGAGTTCCGCTTAAATTGTAAAACTGGTACCACCCCTTAACTGAAAAAGGGATGAAAAATGAGGGAAAAGCACCTGTTGATAGCGACCTGATCTAGAAAAAATGTCACAGCAGCTTACTATAATGAACGTTGCAAAACTTAGCTGGGATCCGAAAAGTTAAACAAATCCGAGCGATATATTATTATCGTGTACTTTTCTTTTTCTTTTGTTGATCTTTTGTTGAAGATCGATGCATTTTTCCGATGAAAAGAATCCACCATCAAAACTCGTTTTTCGTTCTTGCTTTCCACATGGAGATGGAGCGTTTTGAGAAAATGACAATTCGTTCACAAATGGCTAAAATCGTCTAAATTGGTTTCAATAACTGACCACAGGTCACCAAAGAGTAGAAGATTTTAGTAGCAGTAGTAGTTAGTTGATTAAAATACAATATTATAAGTCGAAATTGAATTTAAATTGTATTTTTATTTTTATTCGATTTTTTATTATTTCAATTAATACCAATTTAAACGCGTCCACTATGATACTTTTTCTGAAAATATGTATTTATCAAAGGATCGTATTAGGATACTATCCGAATATACAGTCTATCCCGCGAGTTACGCGTCAGCGTATTAATAGTAGAGATGTGCGTACTGAGTAAGAGTGAGTGAGTTACATCTTTGCAATGAAAAGAGTGAGTTAGCTTCTAATAAATAATTTTAATGACTTTTTAGAGAGTCATTATAATCAAGCTCACTCACGAGTGAGTAATAACTGGCCGTAGGGATCCGAATCCCAAAAGAGTGAGTGGAAGTCGCTAGTAGAGTCAGTAATAGCGACTTCCACTCACTCTTTTTGAATTCCGATACCTACCGTCAGCTGTTACTCACTCGCGAGTGAGTTTGATCATAACAGCTCACTCGTTTAGAGATCCCGTTCATTCTTTCGGGATTCGGATCCTTACGGCCAGTTATGGGTAAACGATCTAAATCCCAATGGTGAATGTGTAAGAGTGAGTCAAATCCCTGAAAGGAGTTGTTATTCCCATCTCTAATTAATAGTCGAGTTCAAGAAGATATAAAGGTTATTTCTTATAACAGAGCCTTAAATGCAAATTAATAAATGTTAATAGTTTTACAATCAATGTTTGAAAGCTTATCCTCAATAATTGACTTATTTCATTCATTTCAATATCAAAATACAATCATAACAGTTGAATTTGGTACTGAGCTGTTAATTTGACCCGCATATAGAGTTAAGACTCGGGAACAAACTGTAATGAAAATCTTCAAATATAATACAATCAACTTCGAAAATGAACAATATAAAACGACCTCAGTGTGTTAGGTCGTTGAACTCGGTGCTTTATTAAATAAACGCCACACAACCTAAAGCTGAAAGATACTAGCACCAGCAGCAAGCTAGCCGTTGTTTCACCGAACAGTTTAAATTAATAAGTTCCGCTATGATGCAATCATAAGCGTAAGTTCGGCAGCACTGCCCCGGTTAGTCGTGGAGTTTGAACGCCTTCCCCAAAGGCGCTGATGGTGGCATCGATTTGCTATCGGAGTTTAAATTAATTTTACTACCGAGAAAAGTTTGCGTCAGGTTTGCAAGGCGCACGGTTTCCACTGCGAGCTCTTCCGTCGCGTCGGTCATTATAGAAGCATTTAAAAGCGACCGCGGAACTGAGCGACGGCGGCATTCTATTGGAATTGCGCCGAAAATGAGCGCAGAAACGATCCACCGAAATTGTGAGTGAGGTCATAAAAAAGTAAAGTTTATCTTCTATTTGCTGCCAACTGGGGGCGATGCAATGCGAATTTAATTAAAGTTCAAGTATAGAACTGCAAATGAGATTATAGAGTTCGAACTGCGGGAAGCGGAGCCATGACTTCAGACTCCAATTGGTGCGAGTGATTTGGAGTTGGTGGAGGTTCAATTGGGTGATATGTCTTCTGAGTTGTTCCGTTTCCACAATAATAGAACAATATTTCGTTTATAATGGTATTTCTGTATAAAACCAATTTATATTTTTTGTTACGAAATGACAAATTTCAATATAGTCAATTTCTAGGAACATTATGTTTTTTAAACAGAACGACGTTCTAGCCCGTCACTAAAATTGGCAACGTTTACGTGCACCGTTTAAAAATGTGAGCCAACTGTACAACTACGAGACAAGCTCAATTAGTTCCGGTCGGTCGACCCTACGCAGGGAGAGCAACCAGTTCCCAATTATTGCTCATCCATTAGAGGCAATAAAACTAAAGTATAATAAACCGGAGCGTTAAAGCAAACGAGAGTGTGAAAAGTTTCTCCGCCAATCCCGCAGTTGCGCCTTTTCCCATTGTTCTTCACCATCGGCGCTACAGTTTTCATCATAATCTCCATCATCTTCCGCCGTCGCGCTCACCACCAAGTGCTCCTGCCCGTTGACCAGCTACTCGTCCTGTTCAACCCCGCCGCCGGCAGCTTCCCCGAGCGCAACAAGTTTTTGGCAACTGATTAAATTAAATCGCAAAATATAAATAATCCTTCGTCGACGCTCCGTCGCTGCAAATGGAATATGAAAGCCGCGAAATCCCCGCCCGGGAAACCATTCACGGTAACAGGGAAAGTTTGCGTGAGGGAAAAAGGCGAATGGGAAGGAAATTTTCGAGCGTCGCCCTATCCCCAGCACTGTGTGGAGGAACCTATTCGCAGGGCACGGTGCGTTGGCTCATTGTTTTCCTTCCCCACGGACGAAGGCTTGCCTGTCTGGCGCCAACGTCTAAATTTCCCTAAAGGGGCAACGTCTATTTCTGGCACAGTGCTAGTGCTTGTAAGCATTTCGACGGAACGCGCCCGCTGACGGAGGGATGATCTTATCGCACTGACCTCGATCATGACCCGCTTTGTGGAGCGAGCTGAATCCAATTTCACCGGTCGAGGTCAATAAAATTTGAAACATTGTTTTTTTCCTCTTCTTTTCTGTTTGTTCCGCCTTTTTGCGGTTTTGCATTTTCCAATGATAAGAAACGCTAAGACCACCGGCAAACCGCTCAATAGCATGGGATCGCGGTTTCAGTGTCGTTCTATATCAATATCTACTCTGCAAATTCAACATTTGCTCAGCCAATTATACATCGCGAACGAAACGCGCTAGAACTGCGCGTGATGGAAAGACGCGGAAAGGACTCGCTCGAGAGCGAGTGTGAACAACGATTTTGATTGAATTGATTGAATCGAAGAAGTTAGGTTTGGGGGCGAGCGTGTAGCACTTTCAAGCAAAAAACAATCTCCGAACGATACACATCCTCGGCACGTTGTAAAGCGTATCTAGCTCGTAAAGAGCAGAGCTCGGCGCAATACACTGGAATGGAATACAAAGTTGACTGCAGCGCCCACAAGGACCTGCACTTGGCCGGGCCACTTGGCACATCGTTCGGTGTCGTTGTGGTAGTCAGCAAATTGGTTATTGTCGGTAATAGAATTCAAATCATACCCTGATTATGCGGCGACTTCCCACTCTCATAAAGACGTGCCCCGTTGCGTTCCGCAGCCCTTCGCACAAGTTTTGCTAATAGGGAGCGACCCTCGTATGCATTATGGGCTGCTGCACTGGGGGCTGTGGCGGGAGAGAAGTACAAAATCCCAACGCTTCTGCGAGCCCGGGGATTTGAGGCAGTCGGTGTGCGGATTTGTAGAGATTATTCAATGAATTGGAAGTCTAGATGAAGTGTTTATCTCGACAATGGCGATTGGAATTGGTTCGGGAAATGGCTTTGAGCGTTTCCTGCATCGTCCGTCCCTTCGGTTGAAATGCTTGCCATTAGCGAGCAACACGATGCTCTCCTATAGCATCAATACCAGCCCAATAAGGTGCAGGTGCTAATTTAGTGTCGCTAGCGATGAGGATTAGTGAACGCATGCAAACGCATATGAGAATGTGCAGGATGTGCAGTAAAGTGTACAGTTTTTAGGTTTGTGCACTACCATACCAAGAGCTTATTATTGCAATAGATTTAATATTCGGGATTCTCTTTACTAATTTCTAGTTTGCAGTTGAGTTTAACCCGCAAGAAAATTGGTTTTGTATTGAATCGTATGTAACTTTGTTTCGACCATTTTTTGTATATAATTTTCATGGTGTTTTTTGTATTCGTTATGTCAATGATTTTCGTTTTTTGTATTCGTTATGTCAATGGTTCTGTAGACAGTGTTGTAGAAATACAGCACTGGTACGGGTACGGATCCGACGCCTCTCGCAGGATACTTAGGCTCTCCGTACCC
>KB672869.1:2374522-2428751 GCA_000349145.1 Anopheles dirus | reverse complement strand
CATGAACCGAGCGACCTGGAGAACGATTGGAGACCAGGCCATGTCAGTACGACGTGCTCACCTGTGAGCGGGCCAGCGAGAGAGAGAGATGTCAATGATTTTGAGTCATACAGCTTAAATACAGGGTTCTTGGGTTTCAACATTCCATGATTCGAAATACTCAACTGTCTACGACTTACGCACATGTCACACCATTCTTGCAACACTGTGGACTTAGAATCAACAATTGTAGCTTTATTTTATTATTTGTTTAAAATTATTTTATCCATCCTAGTATCAGTATTGAATTGAAGAGTAAATCTTTCTGATCGAAAATTTAAAAAAAAAATCTCACGTAAAAGTCGTTTCAAGAAAGCAAAATGTTGTAGGTATTACATTATGTATTGTGTGAAATCTTGTGTTAACATTATGAATTAATTATGAATGAATGGTATTATGAACTGGATGGTAGTGGGGGGTAGTGGGATTATGAACTGGATGGTAGTGAAGTATAACAAAATATCCTTTTTGTTGATTTTGGTTACTTCCATGTTTCCATATGTTGAGGAAATGAAAGGGAATAATGTTTAATTTATATTACATGCATAAATCAAACAATTGTGATCACGCCGTTTTCTTATAAAACTAAATAAATAAAAATATAAATATATAAATAAATAAATAAATAAAATAACAATGATATCAATACAAATAAATGATTGTGTGCATCAGAAAGCTATAGCAGCCAAATGAGCGATTCTGACGTTTGTTCAATCGAAAGCGACAACTCTAACGGACAAATCCGGTGTCAATTGACACTCTTGCATCTTTGAGCTTCGATAACTCGAAAACGGTTAGAGATATCGATAAACGGTGTTCACCTTAAGTTTTATATTTTTGGAAAGGTTTTTTAAAGGATTTTTAATTTTTTTTAAATCCGTAAATTTCTGAGATACAACTTGTTACTCCTTTCGTGCAAATCATGGTGTCAATTGACACCTAGAAGGCTATTTTTGGCAATTGTTGACCGATTGGGCTGAAATTTTCACCAGTTGTGCGCAAACTATTCTAGTTTTATAATCCGTCGAGTTTGTGACCCTACCCCCTCCCGTTTGCTCCCCAGCCCCCCTCAAGTAAAAATCCGCCGGCGCCAAAATTTTAAAAACCTTGAAAACTATACGTAAATTTTTTTTAGCCCGAATTCCACTAAATGGCATATAGGGGCAGTAGTCCAGGACCTAAAATAAAAAATTTCAGAATTTTCCGATCAAAATTGTACGGTTGGCTTCACTTTATACCTCAAAAAAGAAGAAGAATAAAATTCGAAAAACGAGTTTTTTGCTTATAATTCGTGACATTCGGTATTCAAATTACGTTTTTATTGTGCATTGTACTTTTTCGAGACATAATTGATAAAGTTTTGTATTATTTATATAGAAAAACACTTTTTATTCGGTCCACACGATTTTCCATAGCTTCTGCAATTGACACGTGGCTTTCTCTATGAAAAGACAGCGGGAGTGGGTATACAAAGTGATGCCAATTCCACAATTTTGATCGGATTTTTTTTTCGTAGGTTCTGGACCACTGCCTCTATATGCCATTTCATGGAATTCGGGCTTCGAACATTTTTACGTATAGTTTTTAAGGTTTTTAAAATGTTGACGTCCACGGATTTTGGGCGGATTTGGGGAACGTGGGAGCAAACGGGTGGGGGGGAGGGGTGGTGTAGATCAGGGTCACAAATTCAACGTTATAATCCGTACTAGAATTATAACTAGAACTAGAACTAGAATAGTTTGCGCACAATTGGTAATAATTTCAGCCCAATCGGTCAACAGTTT
The DNA here is from genome assembly GCA_000349145.1 of Anopheles dirus. NCBI lineage: Eukaryota > Metazoa > Arthropoda > Insecta > Diptera > Culicidae > Anopheles > Anopheles dirus. Next base: position 2,426,928 of record KB672869.1, on the reverse strand, counting down.
CTAAGAATAGCCTTCTAGGTGTCAATAGACACCTCGATTTGCACCAAAGGAGTATTCGATCCATTTACCTGTAAGTGTTAATCTAAGTGAACAGTGTTGCAAGAATGGTGTGACTCGTGAGTAAATTGTAGACGGCGGATAATTGTTCATTGAGCTGGCAAACCCCGTAAAAGCGGTATTATTCAAAACATGATAAATTTAAAGCATTTTCTAGTTCATATCTTTCTGCTCCAGTTGATCAAAATTCTCAGACGATCTCGTAGATAGCATAGATAGCAATCATAATGAGTAAATGTTGTTAGAGAAAAGCATTGCAAGCGTAAAAACTATTCCGAGTAGCACAAGAAAAGCCCACATAACTGAATCCGTAACCATTTCCCCCAATGTTGATCTGATTGTAGTGTTGGCCGTAGTCGATGCAATCACACTTTCTATGCTGCTAACGAATGTATATACTGCAAATCTAAAAGTTTACCATCATAATTGGTGCGGTTTCTAGCCGGAACTGCTATTGTCCATCTTCCACGCTTGCGGTATTTTTGTAATTAAGCACAAGCGCCCGTCCCACCACATCCACAGTCGCGTCGCTCGCGCTCCTTGCGCCTGGTTTTTGTTTCGTTCTGCATAAATTTCGTATAACTTTGTGCCCCAACTTTTACATTTCCCACCCACCGTGCGCACGACACCACTCGGGGACCCGGTGACACAGCGAAATGCCATTTAGCGGACCTGCAACTTCACGACGTCAGCGCTGGTTTTCCCTTGTGCAAGAAAACATTTAATTCTATCCGAGCGAATAAGTGCGGAACCCGTAAATGGATGCCGGTTCCGCACTGGGTTCGTTGAGATTCTGCCTCTTTTTTCCGGCGATGTATCACAATGCGTCCGAAACTAAGCGTGCCCGTTGTGTGGAGGCAATGGTGATGTTGTCGTTTGAGGTGCTATCCACCGGCCAGGCTTGTGGCGCGCGTGGTTTATCTTACACCGACTTGGGAAAGTTGTATCCTTTGCTTCCGTGGCGAGTTTCGCCATTCACGCGTTGGATGGAATGATACCGAAAGGCGTTACGACGGCATAGCGTTGCGGAGTCATCTTTATCAAGCGTGCTTTATCGGGTGGTCTTCCTTAAAGTATGTTTTTTTTTTCGGTCATCCACCAAACAAGACACGCAGTGTAGTTGGGCGGAAGATTTTCTTCTGCATCTTGAGCCGGAAAGTTTTCCGGGAAAGAAGGGAAGACCTACTACTTCATTCGCAAATGACATTACGAGTAAGCCCGTGCTTACTTGTATCGTTCGTTCTAGTGCGTTTCAGCGGTAGACTCGTGACTTGGGCCGGAAAAATGTCGTTTCGTTGACGACTGTCCTCACGGCTCGCACTACAATTACCATTTCTGGGAGAAACTCCATCTGATACCCAAAGTATCAGCTAGTGCGAGCGCTCCATTGACGTGGCCGGCAGCGATGGAGGGTGGCAAGATTCATCACCGTCACAAGTAGATAAAATACGTTTGTAATTCGCTTCGAAAAACAAGCACTTGATCTGCTTTGCAACTTTCATCCCAACGTCCCCCCCCCCCCCCCCCCCCCCCCCCGACCCTTCGACTCACGAAGAGCGTCGGTTTTGGTCGAAACGATGCACTTCGCTTCGGTGCAATCTCCTCCCCCAGCGCTGCTGGGCCAAAGTGACGATGGAAATATAACGATGAGAAAACTATAATCCACTTTTATCTAATTATGCCACTCGGATGCTTTTTCTTGCTTGCCCGTGCGAGCCAACGCGGGCACGTTTCACGTCTCGTACGGTTTCGTCGCTTTGGCAATTTTTCGGCGCACGATGACGTGCCTCGGGTCTGATGCAACGCCCTGCACTCCAACGCACGGACGCCCGTTGCCATTTGTTACTTGCGAGCGAGTCTTTGATTGCACTTCTTTGGGCAATGGCATCGGATGGGAATGGGGAGCACGCAGCGGTGGAAGATGTTTTAGTTGGCTCGTAGTAAAAACGCTCACAATTTATTGGATTCATTAAAAATTTCGGCTCACTGGTAAAGTCAACTAATGCACCAGACGACACTCGACTCGAGGCTTGCTTGCAATACAGCGCCGAAGTTTGCTCAACGCCGGTATGTCGCATCTTAAACTTCGTTTTTCTCTCCTCACTTTCATGAATATCGAATACGAAGATCGTATCAAATTTTCCTATGCTACCGTCGCCTTTCGTAGAGCGTACGGATCTGGAGAAACGAAAGCGGGATAGAGCGAGAGATCAGTAAAAATTGGTTCAGTATTTAATCGGATTATCAAAATCACAGCTCCGAAGCGTATCACCACTTCACGTCGAGCAACCGACGGAGCTGCTTCGGTATGGCGGCTGAGCGGCATTGGCGAGAAACTGACGAAGAAGCAACGGAAGGAATGCATCCAGCGGAGATTGCATTAGTTTTCTTTGAGTGTGTTTTTTTTTCTTTCCCCGATGTTAATCCTGAGCAGGGGTACCTTACCGTGAAGGTGTTTAACTTGTGATGATGAACTCCGGTAAGCACTGCACTCGGGCTTCGATTGGTCAGCTTTAAGAGAGCTTACGGTCTCAGCCATCTTCCTGTCGCTTATCCGCCCAATGGAAGTGTGGTTCGGCTTTACGATTTCATTCGGCTCTTGGATTATCGGGTCTGATCAGCAACGGATGCAATCTCATAAAAGATTCACACGTTCGATCATTTTGCATCCTTCGCACTCCAATTTTCAAGCACGCCAGTGTGGTTTTGGGAGCGGGTTACGATTCTAAGGGTATGCCTTCCCATTCAAACTTTCCAAGATAGTTTGATGCTGTTCTATCCTTCGCTTAAACCAGATAGCGATAGAGTGATATACTGTGCCATAGCTATTAGAATGATTTGAAATGCATTTCGTAATAGGTTGTGGCTTGAAGGATGTTTAGAAACCTGATATAAAGTCCAACCACAACATGAACTATCTCAGCACATCCAACGAGTTTCCTGCCTTTCGTTTTTAACATAAAGGTGTTTATATATTGCTTCATCGAAATAGTGTATTTGCTGCATAACTTATCGATATTATCATTATTTAAAGAATAGCTTAGTTGGAATAACTACAATCTATCCTAAGCAACACGTTGCGCGAAATTGTGCGATCATCAACATTGTTCAGCTCCATTCATTAACGAGGAGCTGTATCCTTCGCTCTTGCGCTGCACGAACATTCTCACCTTCTTTCGTATCATTTCAACACCGGCTGGCTTGACAGGAACCGCCGGGGGCAATCTTGTCAAGTACAATTGTAACTGACGCGCAGCAGCTGTCGGCTGCCACGACACTGCCGTCACCATCACCGCCGCCATCGACGCCGGCGAGGCGTGTCAGCGTATAATCGTGAGACGTTGATTATGCATCGCGCTCGGAACGGTCAAAGGTGCGAAAATCCGTGCGATATTCCCAAAAACGCGCCATCCATGGGATCGTGGCGGAATCGAAAGAGCGGGACAACGGTGCCCAAAAGCCAGCCGGCGGCGTCATGGTGAGCGGTGGATGGTGGGAAACGAGGTTGTACTTATCACCGTGTGTCCGTGGCGATAACCCGAAAAGCAGCGCATTGTGAAGGTGAGATCTTTGCTTTAGAGGGCCGGTTACAGGGATCCACTGTGACCACCCTTAGCGTCACAATCATCCGTATGGACTCCCGCACACGGAAGGATCTAGCACACAATTTCGGAGGTGTAGAAGATCCATCGTGGGCACCAGTGACTGATTAACATAACATCCCCAACCATCCGGCCTCCCGCCGGCGTCGGTTCGGCCCGGGTTCGCACGCTAGCCTTCGGCGGATTGTTGAAGCTGTCAGTTTTCATTCGACTCTTTTCATCCGCCCAATGTTCGGGGAACAATGGAAGACGACATCTGAATTAACGAGAATCGGAGAGCCCGGAGAATCGGGATCGGTCCGCACCGTGATCGGTCGGGGATGGCGGCAGCATGTAAAAGATTAAATAATTCAATTTAGCCACTCGGAGCCGGGACGGCGTGCGGCAAGTGTGTGGTGATTTTCCACCGTTTTCGGCTCCGCGGCGGTGGTAGTCCATTCCGGTAGTAATTTTCATCGCCATTTCACATGGTCGCGTTTGGACTGCTACGTACGGCAAGCCAGGATCAATCTGACGAGACATTGATTGATGCGCTGCCGGGCGTCGCACGTTGCATTAGGAGCATGCTGGCCATTTACATGCTCAATTCGTCCAATTCCATCAGATCGAATGCAGTTGCCGGTAATTTAGTTCCGCTTGCAATGCACAATGAATTCTCGTTCCGAAGAGCTGACGGGTTCAATTAAACTCCCAAATGTGAGATAATTATAGGGCATGTTTCGTGGAAAAGCAATCATCCGCATTCAATTGAACGGCATCGCAGTAATATAAATGCATCGAATATATTATGATCGCGGCTTCTGACTGATCAATCTGTAATTGTAATATTATGATAATAACGAACGACGATGGTGCACAACGATAAAGAAATTGTGAAAGTTGCGTTAGATTACTGACTTATTTTTATGCAAATAAGTAGTTACTTATATGTATGTTTTATTTTGTTTGAAATTACCATTCAGCCCGACAGTATTTTTACGCTCTCGTACGTGTTTAAAATTAAACAATTTGTTCTGTTTTTGTCATCTCCTAGGTACATAAATGGTAAAAAGAGTGCTAAACCAGCGGTCGAAAGCTTCGAATGCATTGGCATCATTAAACGTTACCATCTCTGCAACGAACAGGTTAGTATTCGCCTCTACTCAAAGTTACCTTGTAGCTTCATTCATTTTGTATTTGTTCCAGGAATGTGCGCTTACGGACGGAGACTTTCGTGAGCAGCAGTGCGCCAGCTTTAACAGCCAATCGTTTCAGGATAAGCGTTACATTTGGGAGGCATTTGTCAAAGGTATTCAACGTCTGAAAACTGTAAGCATTGGATGCTACTTAACAATGGTCTTCGTTTCAACAGAGGATGCCGAATGTGAGCTGAACTGCAAACCAATTGGAATGCGTTATTTCGCTACACTCAATAAAACGGTCATCGATGGTACAGCTTGCTCGAAGCCGACCGAATATTTTCGTCGCAACAACAGTGGCCGTGGAATATGCGTCGAAGGATTGTGTAAGGTAGGTGTACTGTTGTGTGCTTACATTCACAGCAATACATTGTGTGTTATCGTGTGCTCCGCATAAACTCATAAATGTATATAGTGTGATTATCTTAACGAGCGAATGGAGCAAATGGAAACACCCAAATAAGTCATTCCTGCTGAACGGTTTGTTTACATCTGCTGAGGTCATAAATTAGAAACTGCATTGTTACGCCCGGTAAAAAGCGGTCACTTTGCAAGCAACGAAGAATCGTACCGTTAATGATCTGCTACGACAACGATCTGCTGCGCTGCCCGGTGAAAGCAAACCCTTATCGGATGGGAAAGGTCGTAAAATCCATTAAAGTTATGCTTCGGTCGCATGCACCGAATTTACGAGCTGACCCCTCCACATTCGTTGTTTTGTGATCCTTTCAGTACTTCTTATGCGACAGAGTTTTTCTCAGTTGCGATTTGAACCCATGCAGGAAGAGCATTGAAAATAACAGTTTTATTATTATTGCGTTTCAAAGAAAATGTTACAACATTTGTTACAAGCAAATTACAGTTGTTGAACGAATGGAACGAGCGACGTTCAAAAGTGTTCAATAGCTTCTAGTTGATCCAACTAATCTATTCTAGGTGTTATGTGGATTGCATACATTCAGGCTGTTTCTACACGATCGCTAGCGTCATCTATTGGAGGGAAGCTCAAACTCTTGCAAAATGAACTGATGATGTCATTCATCAATTCAAATTTCCTCAATGTCGGATCTAATAACAAATCTATTCGTTTGAGACAATTTTTAATGAGACATTTTTCGTGTTGAAAAACCAGTGTATTTTATCATGTATCATGTATTATGTATGGACTTGTTGTAATATTTTCTATTTTTTTAAAGACTAAACACTACTCTATCAGTTCTCGTTAATGTTGTATGTCTTCATATAGAATTGAGCATACATAGTTTATCTGAATCGATATAACAATTATATCTGAATTATCTGAATAGGTATACGTCTGTCATTTAAATTCGTCTTTTTATTAATCGTTACCTTAATCTTTTCTTACTTGTACCTTGTATCTTTAACATATGCCAAAATATTTATGTTTGTGTGCTTTCTGATGTATTTGGATATACATTTTATCACTATTAAATATGTGTAAGTTTTTTCTTAATATTATTATGATGCATACATAGATAGACAGGGTGTTGTTTTTAATCCTAAAAATGACAATTGAACTAAATTCGAAAACAATAGAATAGGTCGAAATTGAACTTGTTTAGCATTGCTGACTATTTTTCTCATTTTTTTAGCATTGCTGAATCAGATCTGGCTTTAGCCGGTCTTCCTTACGCAATTGCAATGATATTATCCACCAAGCGCCGCGTCTAGACACACGCTGCGTTGAATTAAATTAGTTCACTTCGTTTATTTGCCTTTGCCGTGGAATGTTTATTCACACTGATGGTCGGCTGTCAATCGGCGTGAACCACACTGGCGGGCGGAAGCGAAACATTAATGGGGCACGTACCGTGTATCGCCCAAGTTCACTGTTACGAAAATATGGTCCACACGCACACCACAGCAGTCGCAACTATTCCAACTAGAGCGGTTTCGGTTTTGTTTCCCGGCGAAGCATCGACTAAACCGAATTTCGATTTCTCCCGGGCCATGTTGCTGCATTTACTTGCCACTCACGTCCGTTCGACGCTCCCCGGCGCTGGGCTTTTACGCTCCTTATCCGATCTTATCGCGTGCCGTGATTGATGATGCTCATCATTATGAGTAATTTGTTGCAAATGAGAATCGTCCTCCGCACCGAGGCAAGGGCCAGCTGTCGTTATCAGTTGCGTGCGATCGACAACCGGCACGGGGCACCAGTGCATGCGTGAGCGTGTGCGTATGCACGGAAAAGGATTCTTCCTTCTTCGAACCCATCTCACGTTGATGCGCTTCACCCACGCCGAAATTATATCCCCGAGCCGGCGGGGATTAAGGCACTTGATGTGCGTGCATTATGATCGCGGCACTAAACCAAGCATGAACAATCGTTCACTGTCTAGTGGAGTGCAAAATTGATACCGTTTCGGAATGTGCTGGCGAAAATTATGAAATTGGAAAGCATGCTGATAATACTGATTAGGTGCTCTTAACAAGAATCGGCGGTTATGGATTCCTTGGCATTTTAACTAAAAAAGCATGATAAATCTTCCCTTACAATTTTTGTGGCTTCTTTTGTACAACAATGTGAAACAAGTTTTCATATAAACTACAAATAAAATGTTTGAAAATAAAGCATCTATTTATAAATAGACATTGAAAGCTTAGCCTCTCGTCTATCTTGAGGTAAATATCAAAAGGCAAATATCAACAATAATGCTAAGCTAATCACGATAAAAGCGTAAAGGTATGCGTGAGTAGGAGAAATCACTTTGCATAAAAGTCATTTTAACCATTTCGCTTAGGCCAATTCTACGTCTACGCTGGAGTGCCAGAAGTCCGCTAATAGACTTCGGCTAGCTCCAAAGACAGTCTCGAAATGTGCGACAAACGAATGCGAAATACCCATCCTTGGTTCGTTTTATGAGAATTCGATCGTTAAACTCGTGCTGAACCGGCACACAACCTGGCAACGGCATTTGCTGGTAAGCGATCGTCTTTTTATGAATGGCGCCTGCGATCCTACCCCATCAATTCTTCTGATCGGTTCGATCTATCCATGCGAAAAAGGTCTTTAGATAAGTTCCGACCGATCATTCACTATTTCTTCTCGTCCCTAACGCGCAGCTCACCAACTCGCAGATCCAACCGTCCCGCCGGTGATAGCTTCATTTGCGTGAAAACAAAACAGAACTGGTTGTAAAATGGTCGCCCGCACATGGGCCCCGACGGGATTGATTCCGATGACGATTGAATTATTAACTCGTTCGACCTCGAAATCATCTTGCCAATGGATCAATCCCAGGCCGGCCGAGTGTGACCAATTTATCAACTCGTGGGGAAGCATTCTGCTCCCCTTGCGGTGATTTATGCGCGACGCACATGCTGCCTTGACTCACTAATCGTAAAGTCGGAGATAGGTGAAGAGAATTCTGTCAGACGCGTGAATTAATATGGCGCAATAGGTAACTGGGGATGATTATTTATAATAACATCAGTCTATGCCTTGCTATTAAAAGATTTCAAATCACTCTTTGGCAGCGAGAATTTTCCATTCGCTTGATAAACTGTCTTGAGAAAAATTAGTAAATACACAGGATTTAAACCATGTAATAGACTTATGATTTATGTTTATGGCTGCCGAAGGACAAACTTAGATGAAATCCCATTCAATTACATTGACCCATTTAATGAGATATTTGGTTTCCATACATATTTTATAAAAACTGCAACTTTTCAATATAAATTTTCATCAAATCTTCAGCTATAAATAACAGACACACGCAAACGAACGTCTGTGAAAAATGCGATTGATTCGCATAGAATTTAAATGAACCATCGATCTAATGTCGAGCCGCTGGTGTCGGCTAGTAAGAGCAATCGCAGTGGTACGACAGCCAAACAGGTTGAAAACCATGCTTCCCATGGGAATTGAGATTTTATGCAAATCCACCAAACTCGCGCGATCGATCAGTTCACTTTGTGTTGACGACATAGTACGCCACCAAATATGTCAATTTAAGCTCTTATTTCAATATTTGATTTGCGCGGTTGGGCTACGATGCTCATTTCATATTTATGCATGACACTATGCACGATACACTATGTGTGATAATGATCATAAATGGCGACACAGCTTATTTCATGAATAATTACATATGCTGCCTAACATTTGCTGCAGCCCCCGGATCGACAGGCAAAATGTCAGTTAATTGTGAATTAATTGAGGGAATCCAGTGCAAAAGCGTGTGGATTCTTGTTCGGAAAATATTTCCAAAAACCGTCAGCAGCATTATAGTATTTCAAATGCTTGAATAAAGCTTGGAATGATATTTTAAAACCCCTAATTCATCCTACAAATACGCCTAATTCCTATACTGGAAGGCGTAAACGTTTTTCTGGGCATATGCGTACGGGCGTAGCCGAGAGAGGCACATTGACTTAGGAATTTCTAGTAAGCCCATAAAACGATTCCACCATCCTCCCACACCCGGGCGCACGACGCAGTCGCTTCTTGCCGCTGAATCATGCGTTCCAAACATTCGGTTCCACCGGGCGACCGTCAACAGGCGCCGAAGTTGAGGGGTGAAATGATTAGCGAATGATTTAAAACAGAAAACACGTCGAAACGCACGAGCGCCTCCACAACACGCCGCTTGTTTCACGAGTTCTTGACTTTTACTTTAGTTTAGACACTCGGTGCCACTTTGCATTTCGGGTTCTTTCTTCATTTGTTTCCACAACACATGCTCTTGTGCGCAATAATCTCACACACTCATCCACACTGCTCCATCCATCCATCCATCCAGCACAGCACGAGTTTCGCCTATTGCTGCGTATCATCGCTCAACGAATTAGATACGCTCCTGGCTGGGAGCGGCCCGTGCGTAGCAGAGATACTATTTTTAAATTAGGAGCATTAATTTAACGCACAGCATTTAGCGGTTGTAGTAGAAAGACATTAAGCTCTTTCTTAAGCTCAAGTCACGCTTGCATTGAATAAAATTTGAAGAGTAATCTTAAATCGAGTTAATCAGTCTAAATAATTACGCCATATTGTGCAATTTTGCAACCCAAATCCCAACCCCAAAATAAATAAATCAGTAACGTGTTTGTTGAACATAAGACTCCAAAGTGCATACCACGCCTTCTAAGATCGTGCCCCATTTGTAAAAACATATACGAAATATAGTTACAATCGAGTAATAACTCTTCCCAAATTGTCAACAGTCGATTATTTATAAAATAGTAGGCTACGCCGTGTCTGCGTGTACCTCCCGCTCGACGTTGACATAAACCCGCAGAAATTTAATTTTGCCAATTCAGTTATTTCACCCAATCGCTCGATAATTCCATTCCCCCGCGGCGAACCGTAATGAATAATAATGCAAAGCAAACAATACCCTTCGATGGGAGCCAAAAAGGCCCCACGCGTGATGGGACCGCGTGAGACACGCCGTGAGATCAAAGAGGAAAAACTCATCGCCATGGAGATTTGTAATTTAGCACATAAATAAATAATCCCTAACCCAGCCCGCCCCGTTGAGGGTGCGAGAGCATTGCAGTGCGATTTATGGCCGACCGAGTGACACCTCGGTTGCGTGCTGGAATGTTCGAATGTTCCAGAATTGGCGGTAGGATCGCGCGCACCGGAAATTCCCATCCACGTCGCTTTTCCGGGCTTCCGCTACAGGTACTGTTGACGGTTTCGTTTTGCACATGATTTCTGCCACCACCCGCAAGTCTCGTGGTAGTGCGGGTATGTTTGTTATTTGGCTGCACGGCAAAGAGGACGTTGAATATTCCAGCCCAACCGCGCTCAAGTTCAATGGTTATGTTTATGCAGCGCGATTAGAGCGACTGGTGAGCGAAAATGTAGCCGGCTGGTTCGTCAGTTGCCCTAGTCCAGATGGCTACGGCTCAGGAATTATGATTATGAGCGGAGCGTTTTATTTAGAACACTCCTGAGAGATGATCTGCCTGTTGCGGAAGGTCAGATGGAAGCGCGCCGTAAACAATGCACGGAAATCCAACGCGCCCAGAAGATGCTCGACTCGATGGGCCGGGGGTGCCCTTTCTTCACGTTCACGTTCGTGCGCTTGAACTTCAGCAAACTTCAGCGCGTGCAGGAGGAAAATAGATCACCTTCGTCGGATGACGTTATAGTGCGCGCGAAGGTTCCTCGGGATGGGATAGTGCCCGCTGTATCGATTCGGCGCGAAAGCCGTTCCGTTCGATACCCATCGAGAGGGGCGAATGAAAAAAAAGAAGCAGCAAAAGCAATCATAATTTGAATCCATCAGGAGCGCGATCGATGCGATGATGATCCTACCCCCCGTCCGGCGACCTCTTCCGACGCTTCTTCCGCGTGTGTTGAGAAACGATTCGCATCGAGCGTCGGCTGGGGCTGGGACCTTCAGTTTAATTAGCTATTTATGCGATACTGGCTCGATTGAATTGAATGTGAGCAGTGAGACGTAGGAAATTAATCGAATTCTTTGCTAGACCGAATGCACGACTCCGGCGCTGGAATGCCGAGCTAGCGCCGCTTTCATGTTCTTTTCGACCAGCAGCTGGAGCGCTGGAGCGTGGTTTCTTTCGCTCCGGTTCTGGCGTTCGCGAACCGCGTGAGCACGCTAAAATCAGGACGAATAGAAGAATGTACACGAGCAGCAATTCTATGGCTCGGTTATTGAATGAAAGAGCGGAGGATAATACTTTAAGCTCCTCCACCGAAAGGCATTTATTGAACGGAGGATAGTAATCACGGCAGCTTGGGTCTACTCTTTGACTTTTGCTAGCGACGGAGAGTATGTGCCAATTTTCTTGTCCGGAAGCGCCATAATGAAGATGGAAAGTAAATCCATTTCAATTTATTTTATTTTTTTCAAAAAATTGCCTCGACTAATGATTTTTTGTGTTAATATATCAAATATATTATGTTGTTAACAATAATTCACAAAGTAACGAAAAGTTAAAGCCTTTTGAACCTGTTGCCTGTTGAACCATCGAAGATAACTAATAAATCTTCTTATAAATAATACACATACCACATCTTAAGATCTCGGTATCATTTGAGTATCAGTTTGTGTAGTTCCAGCAATATTCATTTATTAAAAATTAAAAATATCATTTATTTATTTGTCTTTTTATTCATATATTTGTTTAATGATATTTTTTCTACTTATTTTTCAATTCCAAAAAGTAATCTGACAGCCTACTTTTTTACCTATGTTCGTGTCTTCGTTTCGAGTAATGTATTTGTATTCAAAAAGCATGCACTATGCGAATAACAGATTTGTACAAGTTTTAATCATTTCTCCAATAACTTCTAACAAACAACAGAACTCCTTAATTCCATGATTCCATGTATTCGTGTGTTATGGAATTCCATCCACTGAGTGCATTCTGATGAATAATTTCCACCTAAAGTGTTGTTTGGTCTATAATAAAACATCAACATTCCAGTTATCCCGAACCCTCTACAAGACCACATCCTGCAGATGAGTTTTACCTGATAAACCACACTGCAGACGATGGTAGACGGATGATAATGCTGATGGGATTGACGATAACGTTATTAATCTGAATTTTGTTATGCATATCTGCGCAAAGGTCGTGCACCATTATTGACATTATCTATTCAGTTTCAATATTTTCAACGTTCACAGCGGCGCTCATTTCGATTCCCGGAACTAGGCTCATCACGATGCCACATCCGGCACAGACACTAGATCTGTATCGAGTGTTTGCTATCTTGATTGATTAGTTCATTTATTTGCACGGAGAGGAGCAGTCCACGTTTCGTGTCAACGAATGTGTCGTGTATTTGAAGTATTTGCTACCTTTGGATCAACACATCACCACATACGCTTCATAGTGCAATATTGCAATATCCATACGCCAATATTACCATTTCTGTTCATTCAGGTGGCAAATAAACATTGATATGATAAAAGGTTAATTAAGAGCTCGAATTAGGAGCCAGTACGAGCGTCTTCTTTACAGTTACAATTTGAGCAATTTCCAATTTTCTAAATCAATTTCCATCTATACATAAAGTTTTTCGAATCGATCAGTACAACCTTCAATTTTTTTTTATAAATACCTTTCGCTTACGTTCTCATTTCATGTTCCTCTGAATTAAAAGTTTACTAAAAAAATAAACATACACACCCCCGACCATTCCTCGAAACCGCTATACATCACCCCGGAGTTGTTGGAAAACAAGCAGCACCGGTTGCCGCGAGTTGGAGCACATTCTAAACTCCAACCCAGCGTAACCAACCATCCACGCATAAATTCTTTCGCAAAACTAGCGCAAGGCGCAACCGGGAATAGAACAAGAAAAAAAGGGGAAGAAAGGCAGTCCGGTTAAGTAAAGATTTCCCGCTCAATCATGTCGGAAAAGGTTGCCCCGGCCTCCATCACGTTCGATGGGGTTTGCTGGCGATGATGGATGTGGTGCAAAAAAAACCCCGGTCTGATTCTTAGCCACGGGCTTGCGTCGGCCGGCCGGCTCGGGAAGAAATTCATAACTTCTGCACTTTCTCAATCTGCTGCTCGGCTTTTGTTTGAGGTGAGGTCCTGCGGTCCTGAGAGGGCTGCACGCGAGGACAACTGAAGCCGCAGCGGCTGAAGTGCTCGTGAAGTCGCTTAAAGAGCGCTTATTTTAGCCTTTCTCCGGCTGGTAGTGAGTGTGTAGTCTAAGAGACTATTAGCCTCGCAATGGAAGTAAATATGCCATTCCGTCGTGGAATGCGCTGCCCACGGGCGAGTGGCGGATGTTTCGAATGCTTTGCCGGGATTGCAGGTGGGACGGTGGGCACGTGAGGGCACAAGAGGCGAGACCACGGGACTCGTAAAGGGTGTAAGTTCTCAACCTAATCACCATGCGCTCCCATCATTTCGCATTGAGTACGTCGTCGTCGTCTCTCGTCTCAGAGCAAACGACAAAAAGCGTTGGCTCGTGCTGGCAAAACAAAAAGAAACGCCTCGTTCGCAGGTATGTACACACACTCTGCTAGCAGCTGTCAGAAAGGATAACCGGAAGGCGTCTCCATCCATCCATCCGCGGCGTCTCCCCAGCCCGGTTGAGGGGGCATCCCGACGAACTCGGGCTCGGCGCACTCTCCAGCGGAGATCGCACGCTGCTCACTTGTTGTTCTCTCGGGCGCGACGCGTTCTCTCGGATCTCCGCCGCGGCTTCGTGCTTGGGAGCACTCGGTTGGGGGTTCGGGTCCCACATCCCACCGGAGCAGACCCATGACGCACCGTGCGCTCTGTTGGTGTGCCAGTCGTCAGTTCGGCAAGCGACACGTCGCCCGCATAGTCCGCGCTCGGTGCTCGCGTCCGTGTATCTCGCGCGTGCGGTGATTTTCCACAGCTTCCTGGCGGTGTTGCGTGTGTTTTGCGTGCATTTCCCCGTGGGTTGCTCGGTGGAAAACCCTGGGAAAACGAGGAAGACCGGGGAGAGAAAACAATACAAAGGTAGTGCAACGCATCCCCTTGTCGGTGTAGTGCCCGGGCCTGTACGACAAGCACGAACCGCAGGGCGAGACAAAACATAAAAGCCCGGGAAAAGGCGAATAATAGTGCGTTCACTCACCTGGCACGGTGCGCTCGAACACAATGCAAGGTACCGCCGGGGCGCTCTGATTGGCAGGTGCGATGTGGTGACGTCCCGGTGGAAGCGCAGGAAAACAAAAGATTTATGCAACACGTGTGCGGGGCGGTGCGATTGTGTGATTGTGCTATCGGAAAGCTGTGCCGTTGTGAGTCCTTGGAATCGGTCGGCATTGTAACGGAGCCTGTGCTTGACCATCGGCACCGAAGAACGCCGCTCCAGGTCCAGGAGCCAGTGCCGTATCTTGGAGTACCTTCAATTACCATTACCTTGTCTGTACTACAACTACTGTCATTATCATCGCCAGCAAACGACCCACGGTGCCGGGTCTCGGATATGTGCGAGACACGCTTTTTATCTTAAAGGCCGCGCACATTTCAGTGCGTAAATACGCATTCGGTACGATAAGAGCGAATGCGCTGCACGTACGGCCCGTTACCGGAACAGCCACCCCAGCCACCCTCCAGGGTCGTAACTCGCGCCCGGCCGAGATGTGGCCATCTCGGGCCATAAAGGAGCACCGAGGGCGTACGGGGTTTCCCTACGCGCGACGGTTCGCGACACCGAAAAAAGGGGTTAAACGTGGGCAGCCCCGCGGATGATGGGGGCTAAGTTCCGCTGTTGCAAGAGCTAAGCAGCACACTTCTTACCGTTCCGTCGTGTTATCATGATTTATCTCAGAGGAGGAGACACAGAGCCACAAGAAAACGCCGTACCCGGAGGAAAGTTTGTTTTTCCCGCTCTCATTGTGGTGCTACCCAACGCCTACCACCCACAGGAGTCGGTGGGATGATCGGCCCCGCGTTTCGGGGGTGTTTTGTTTGAATTCGTACGTTAAGAAAGCAGATAAAACAGACTCCTCCCGGTGCCGGCGGCGAGGCGTTACATCACACGGTTAATGAAAGCTGGGCCAACAACACACACACAACAAAAAAACACATTGCTTCACGCTGTCGAGTTTTAATCCACTTTCCTATCAAACCGAGTTGGACCGCGGGTTCAGAATTTTCTTTTCGGAAACGTCATTGTCAGAGTTTTGCGCCCAGCGCGAAACTCCCCGGGACATACGGGACGGACGTGACGATAAAAAGAACGGCTGCGCCTGCGAAACAGACGCTGGCCAAAACTTTATTGGATAATTAATTTGAAGTACACATATTTCTTGAGGCGCTTTAATGGCCGATGTGGCTTTTCCTTGTACAAGGGCAAAACAGCGTGTTGTGATTCGTTCGCAGCCGAACCGAATCAGCACATTGTGGGGGGGGAGCTCTTGACTGTGGATTGTGGGTGGTGGTTCCAGGTAAACCCCATCTGGGGATCCCCGGGGTAGGATGTATCAATTATGCTAAATATAATGCCATTTCCCGTTCCCATTGTCCCTATCGTCCCTCGCAAAAGAACGAGGCTACGGCCGCGTAAGCGATGCGAATATTAAATTAAATTTATAATTACACGCATACATCTGTACATCTCGCAAGTGTGTGCACGGCAGGGGCGTAAAAATGGGCGCCATCCCTCTGTCTATTATCGCAGACCGGGCAGGCCGAGAGGGTGGATCCGTCTTTTCGCGTGATTCGCCGGTGTCGAGGTGTTTCCCGGCCCAGTGATGGGCACGACCGTTATCGTGGGTGACATATTTTAATGTGAAACGCTCCTGTTGCCTCTGCCCGCACGATTACAATCATAATCACTTGTCACGCTAAGCTTGGGATCGCTCGCTAGCTGGTTGGCACCGTCCGGTGCACGTAGGTGAGCACGCGCGTGTGTTTTTTTTGCCTCAATGTGTTAAAATGGATCGATTCTTTTTTTTGTGTCTCGTCCTCTGTTTTGACTCTGCTGCTGCTGTTGCTTGGTGGTAGTGCCTGGTAGAGACGCCAAGCGAGCTTTAATGTGAGGATATAGTCGGCAAAACAAACACAAACATTGACAAATGCCACATCCCGCACGCCAAACACAGCAACCCTTGGCTTTTTTCTTTCCTGCTCTCCCACTCTATCTCTCTCTCACTCTCTCGAGCGCAAAGCTCCCGGCAGTCCAAACAGAAGGAAATTCAAGTGAAAATTCCATTTCAGCTCAAATCAATTGCCAATAAACTTCAATCACATCCACCGTCGTCCACCGGATCGACCCCAGCATGGGGCAGGCTGTGGTGGCTGGCTCTCGGTGACCGGAAGTCTGTCTGTCCCCGACCGGTCGCACGCGAAACAGGGCGACATTCCATTCCCGCGCCCGGTGAAGGGTTTCGTGGTGGTCGTGTGTGTGTGTTTTTTCTTTCTGTTCCGTTCCTGCCTGCGCGATGGTCCTTTCTGCGGGACATTATACAGCCAAACCGGGCGCCGGGAACTATGCATCCGAACGTCCGGACCGGAGGAGGAGTATCTGTTTTGCTGTGGGTTGCTCGGTTTGGGGGCAGGGCACTTTTTGCGAGATGGAATTTCAATAAATTTATCAACTTTCCCCCACACAACCCCAGCCCAGCGCGCTCCCATGTTTCCCGCGCTGGCAGGGTCCGTGAGTGACACACGCGCTTCGGAACAGGAGTCAGGAACCAGGCACCGTAACGATCGTATTGTGTGCCGCGGGATTAAGCCGGGCTTATGTTTAGCGGTGATTTTGTTTTGTTGTGCCTATTTCTATAGATGGTGAATTATGTTCTTAATGCCGTCATTCTATGCTACGTCCTTTGGAGGCCTCTACTTATGTCAAACGATGTTTGGAGGAGCCACAAAAAAAAAGACAAACCCCTATCAGGATCAGCCACACGGACCGTTTGGCCCCCATTTCCCGGCTGCGCTCGTTTGGAACATTTTCAAACCGAGAAGATTCGGGAACGGTCTTTGACTCCATGAAAAAGCACACAGACAAACCCAAACTCCCCCCGTGCGAGTTGTGTGGACGAAAAAATAATTCAGATGTCAATGATGGATGAGGCTTTTGATAGAGCCGAAGCTAGTGCAACTATAGACTGTCCCCGGTGAGATTTTACACAGTTTTCCATTCCGTACGTGCGCGACACCGTACGGCGTGCGTGTTTCGCGCGTATTCATGAATCGAAACCAGGACGTGGCCGTTGTGCGCTCAGTCTATCCCTCTCGATTATGTGCCCTATCCACACGGCAGTCGATATTTGCGGGAGACACTTGGGGTGAATTGCTGCCCCATTCGTCAGATAGCACCCGGGGATTCGGCCGCGACGCTTCAGCGATAGTGTACGTAACATTGCGTTTTGGTGCGGCACGGTTTTGCTGCCCCGGTTGCGCTCAATCCCGGTGCCACGGGACGTGTCGATGATACGAGGTCGCCCGCCGAATCGCCATCGTCCGACCGGGTCGTTCAGCGCAGTCAAACTCTAATCCCGATGCTTCCCCCGAGAATCCGCTCTCCCGCCGGGACGAGGAAATTGCGATCCCGGGGATTTGTACTTCGAGTGCTCGTTTGTGACGACTGTGCGTTCCATCCGGACCGGGTTTGTTCGAGATCGGACCGTCTCGAACTGTGACGATGCCTCTGGATGCCTCTGGATTTTAAAATATGGACTCCCGGCCCTCCGGGGACCGCCAGCGAGCTACTCCGAGAAGCCACTTTGTCGGTGAATTGAGCCCGGCGGAGTAAACGACGGCACACCACCTGTTTGACTTTGCTTTGGGCACACGTGAGCAAGCGATTTCCCGGTGCGTTATCAGGCGGCTTGTGTTCTCCACCCCGCGCGAGCTGTTTGTCGTGCCTTTCATATCTTTCTTGTTTTGCGCTCCTTTTACGCTCCATACACGGTAATCGGACCATGACAAATGCTAATTGATTAACGTACACAAGCGATCCATTTATGCTGCTGGGGGTTTTTTTCTCTCTCTAATTACTATTGCTGCATAATGTTGGTGGTCGAGCCAGCTGGATGGTTTAGCGATGGGCGCCCCAGCTGGTTTTTGATTAAGTTTTTATACATTTGTTTTTATCACTGGGCCACGAGCTTTGTAAATGAGAAGGTAATGAAATGGTAAGTGCAAAACGAGACTATTTGTAAGCCGCAGCAAATAACTCAGCATGAAACGAATCTTCCAATGATTACCAAACCGTTTAATTCTGAGGAAATACCAGTTCATGCGTCTGATAATGACATGGGTTTTATTGTTGTTGAAGCTGGGAGATTTAAGGGTGCAATCAATACGTGGACTATGAAGTGTTTTACAACATTTATGTTCCGAATTTATGAAGCATGAATTTATGAGCCGAATTTATGAAGCATATTCCGAATGATTTTCTGAATTTCATGCGTCACATTTATCTATGTATGTTATTTCATCAGAAATATAACAGCTTTACACTACTATATATTGACTTATCAGATAAAACCTGGTTCCGAACCTGGTTCCTGATGTCAATTTCTAATAGGAGCATTAGAATCTCGTTGGTAATCTGGGAATGTCTGGCGAAAAGCTCGATACATTTTAGTAACCAATGGATCGTCCTATGGGTATCAGCGAAGAAAAATCAGCGTCATCTATCCATCTAAGCCAGTATGGGGCAATAACGTCTCCTCTGACCATGTGGATGGCTTAAAATGGCTTTACGAACAAGGTCGTTCGGCGTCATTCTATTGACATGACCAGCATGTTGTGTCATAGTACAACTTGGCATTGTAGTTGCCCCTTCAATATATAGTTATTTGTATACTGTTCCTAATTTGACAATGATTCATATTCAACTACAATTATTAACAAAAATCTTGTTCGCCTCAAGGGTTTAACAAACCAATCTTAAGATATAAGGACGCCCATAAGTGGGGCAAGAGAAGTCGCGAAGACGCGAGGAAAGTTTTCCAGGTGGAGCAGGTGTCTTTTGTTCGGACCGGAAATGTAGTATATTTCATTATAAACAGATTTTTGGCATCATCGAGACCCCGTCACTTCTAACTTAGAGATTAGTTCTATACCACCCGGAAGAACATTGAGTACAAAAAGTTTACCTGCAACCTTTTACTGTACCTCTGACCCTATTAGGTAAATGACCATTTATTATAATATGCTAGATAATCAAGTGGACTTAAACATGACGTTTAATCAACTTAGGGTAGATTTAAGTCTCCGTATTCGTTGATACTGCGTTTGTCTTCGGTATGTGCAGTGTGTGTTTTGTTGTTGCGATTCGCTATTCGCGTCACATGTTTAGGCTGATGTTATTGAGGTTTTTCTGCCACAAAATAAAGTAAAATAAAATTTTAATCCATTAGCATTGAAGGAAATGAACGAAAAATTGAAATAGGCACAATAGTCTGGTAGGTGTTGACATCGTTTACTAGGTATTCTGTAATACTAATAACTGGAACTATTTCACAGATCGAAAAAAGTATATAGATTTACGAGTCCCATTTGACTCAACTTCGAAAGGGGTTAATACGGCCAGGTTAATACGGCTTTGACGACAAGTTCGAGGTGGTTTTATTCGGTAATAATCCGACAGTATCCAATGGATCGTCCTGTGGATCTCTAAGAAGATCTTCTCCTTGATTGCAAATCAAAAACAGCGTCAGCCTCCTCTATCCATGGACCGCCTTAACCGTGGAGCCACGGACTAGGTCGTCCTCATATCATACATATCAGGAAATTCATATCAGTTTGCAGAAATTCACAACGGACTTAACATTTACAAAGGTAAAAGGTTTATTAAATGTTCTACGAAATTGGAAGCTGATGAAATGTTGTAGGTTACGTTTAAATGGAGAAGTTTGGTTTTGCCTGTTCCATAACAGCATCTATTCCGTGTGTAAAGCCCGTAGCTTCGCATTCCAGCACTATGGAAAATCTCTACGGTAAACCCATATACCTCAAAACACTCGAGAACATAATTGTTGCATTAATTAAATTGTTAAAGCAATTCTCGTCCGCAACCAGAATACCTTTGGAAGCTACACCTTAATATGGGGCGCATAAAATCACGAAACTGTTGTCCGGGTAGGAGATTCAGTACGCCCCTGTATACATGCACACTCACACACAAACAAAGGAAGGTAATGCGGTGTATTTCTCCTGCGCCTACGCAACGGATGCTTCAGTAGTAACGCCAGCGAAAAAAAAAATGAACTGTGCTCGAGCACCACCGACACGGATATACATTAATCCTCGCCGAAACTACTGCTCATAAATTCTGAACTTTCACTTCACTGGGTCCCTCGGAAAGATGGCGAAGGATACCCGAAACGACGGTGGCACGGAACCGAACCGCAGGAACAACGCATTACAGACACACATATGCATAAAACAATCACCCATCCCGAAAACGGCTCGTCCCAAAGCACGTGCCAGCGTGTGTGTATGTGTGTGTGTGTATGAGGGTATTCGCGCACGGAAACGCAGCTTAACGTTTCATACTTTTATTCCCTTTTGCCCTGGCAGGCTCTCTGGCCCACCATGCTCCAACAATGCAACGGTCGCGGCAGCAACACGCAACCGGCGAACAGTAGCGCCAGCAGTAGCAGCAGCAGCAGGCAGCAGCAGCTCGAAAAACAATTCACCCGGCAATTCGAACGATAAGAAAAGTTTTAGCTGCCCATAAAACAAAAAGCTTCCCCCACGCCCGGCGTCGGCGAACGTCGCGTTTTTCACGCGACGCGCGGAACTGCGCGCGAAGATCAGACGTGATCGTTGGATGAGTTCCAGCTCGCACATCGCGGTCGCGCCCATATCCCCGGACGGTTCTTGCCACACACTCACACCCACACACCGGCGCGTGTGTCCGAGGAAACCACTCTCGGCATCGCGCCGACACTGCACGGTTCGATTCGTCGCGGTTTAATCGACAGAATTTTCCGCCATTGTAATCGGCCGCCGGTGCGTGATAAATTGGAGTTGCGCAGAGTTGTTGCGAGCGTGTAGTTTTCGGGCTTTCCTGGCCCCCCTGATGGCCCCCATCAGGAAATCGCGGTTTGTTTCCGGAAGGATCGTTGTGCCATGTTCGGTGTTGTACGTAGCTTCACAGTACGGTGAGCATGATATACGGCGGGTGGCGTTTCGGCGAAATTCCAACTCCCGATTCCAGTGTATGCACGATGGGAGTCACATTGGTTGCGTACGTGGCCATTTTCCGGTTGCGAGCGCACGTAGCGCCAGTGTGCGGGAGTGATGGAAATTGTCAAAATAAATGACTGCTGCTTTCGGGTTCCAGAAAAACAAAAATGGCCCACTCGCTCGTCGGACCCGTTGTTTATGAAAGTCGGACAACTCTGATCACGGCGAGCCTACACCGCGACAGGCCCCGTGTTGCTCTAGGCTACGTTTGAAACGGTTAGATCGATCGGTGCGATACACAGAGGCTACTATGTTTGCTTTGACGTACTAAGATCAACAAACATCCTTGCTTGTGACTACGGACATGGTCGAAATGGATACGTCTAAAAATAGGCCCGCATTGTTCGATTCCAACGGATTCCATTGACGATAAAACCGATATGCTTGACATGGACATCTCTCATTCTGTAGCCAGAAAAGTTACCACGTCTTTAGAGAGTCACTTATAGTACTCCATCTCCTGAAATGGAAAGAAAAAACCGTAATCATAATTAAAACAATTAACATGGTGTACAATTTAGACCCAATTAATTTTTGAACACAAATGTGTTCTATTTCTGGTTAGTTTGTTTTACGATTTTCAATTACTTTCTATTACATAAGTTTCTAAAATCAAAATCCTTTACGCCTTTGGGAACTATGGCGTATGATTTTGACACAACTTGACAGTGTTGGCCTTTCATGGACGAATATTTAATGCGATTTGTCCTGACTTTGCCATCAATTGTGGTTCTTGTTACTTTTTCTATTATTCCTGTTTACGTCCGCAACGCATGTTCGTAGGACCTTAGCGGTAAGAATAAAATTCATGTGAAAATCCAATTATTTATTTAAAAAAGCAATAATCCATTAAGATAATTTTAAAACTGTCCAAACATGAGATCCCGAATATCAGGATCAAATGTACAATAGACCACTTCGTATAGTGCTGGTGTCCTTGCTCATAGTAGGCTGTTTTCATGTTTCCTGTTAAACACCAATACATACAAAAAGTGATCAAGATTTCACACTGTTCATTTTATTCGTATTAACAACATTCCCATAAACATTAACATTTTCGATGCTTTTAAAGTTTTACATGAACACTTTTTTATTATTTTATTGCGCATTTTATGGGCATACAACAAATTTATCGAACCAAATTGATACTGCGTATACTAAAAATTATATTAGTTTAGATCAAAAGCTTCATAAGCAGCAAAATTGAATCAACCAAAACACAAATGGCGTATTGTCGTACCATTGTTGTGCGCGAAAACCCAGCAATATATTATTTGCATATTTTTCTCCACAAGTTTGTGAATAATTTCCACTGCAATGAAACGTGAATAAATCGTTACAGCGCTGTGCTGGAACAGAGCAGCGGGTGTTGCACAAAACTGCACAGCGAATACAAATGTCACAAATGCGACGTCTGTCAGCAGTTGACTCAATTTTCGCATTCCACAAAACCGATCCCGCCGAGCAGCTTTCGGGAATCGCACTTTCTTCCCGATCCTCTCTCGCACGATGCTAGCCTCCCTGGAGGAGGCAAAGTTTGAAGAAAAGTTAACTGGTGCGCAAGCAAACTCTTTGCTCATGAGCTCGGCGGGAGTGGAAAGCGCTGTGGAAGCGAGGAATCAAATTATGGAATTCCGTTTTTCCACCACCGTAGTGGCATATGGTTCGCCGCACCCGAAAAAAAAACGCACCCAAACGACGGCAATGTCCTGTCCTGTCCTGTGTGGAACGTGGCAGCCATTAAAAATCGCCAGCACAAACGTTCCCACTTGGGGTCTCGTCACGAAACTCCTTTCCACCAACACGCGCACACAAAAGGGAGAGAGACAGAGCGTAAGAAAGAAACCAAAAAGTGGCACTATGAAAATGGCTATCTTGCCGTTCCCAGAACGCGGTTCCCTTTTGCTGCCACGTTTGCTTTCTGCACCCGATGGAGACGCCCGGGCCCGGGAGACGTGGCGTTGTTGTTACGTTGGGCGATGGTGGGCGAAGGGCGGCTGAGCATCATAGGCACATAAATCGGCTGCCGCGACACTCTCGGGGATTTGAGCGATGACAAAGGCGAATAATAAACACTTGAGAGCACTTTTGCAGCATAATTCGTCGTCGTCGTCGTAGCCCCTTTCCGCTCAAGATGATGCGTTGCGTTGTGATGCTCGAGCATTAGGGCAAGTGTGACTGAGAGAGGTCGCGTGAGCATGTGAGCGTGCTTTTGATGGCGTTTTAAAAATGAAGCAAAAAAACCACCCTCCAATGAGCCTAGCTCCAGCTCGTGCTCGAATGGCTCATTCTGTGCAGAAATTAGGAAATCACGGTATAACGCATAAGTCCTCCGATTAAGACGCTGCTGTGTGTGTTTTGGCTCGAGCAGTGGCGTCGGCGGACGTGAGTGTGAGCCGATATCGACTTCGGCTGAAGAACTTTCCGTTCCGAGAGGCACGGGCTAGACGCGACGGGGCAGCGGTCCCATCGGAGTGCCTACTTTGGCGCTGAGAGCACCGCGCGATGGCTTACTGCGAGCGGCGGGAATGCATAAATGTTTGGAAATTTCTGCTGTGTGTACACTTTTTTACGGCCCCTGGTTTATGGCTGCCCGGGGAAGGAAAAATTCCATTAAAAGTGACTTTTTCTTCTTAAACTGACGACGGGCGCGAGCTGCCGGCACCGCAGCACCATATGCCATTTCGATTCTATTGCTCACTAAATCAAGCCGGGCCGGGCCCGGGCCCGATTCGACAGCGCCAGGAATACTTAGGAACTTTATGTACTTTCGCGACTCGCCGATCGTGAGGATGGAGACGGTTTTTTGTGGAGGCGAGCGGCAGAGCCACGCAAAAATAAATGCATAAACGGTGTCATTTAGGAAGCGCAAAATTGATTGTATCTTTTTATTGCATTGATAAGAACAAAACATCATAGGAAAGAAAGTTTTCTTGTTACGAAAGTTTTGCACAATCTCAATGGGATCGCGTGGCAGAAGCACAAAAGAGATCATTGTCTTCAGACTGAAATTGCTCTCATTTTACCCAACGTCCTATCAATCAGACGTCAGTTGGCGATGTCAGCTGTCAGTTTTTGCATCAATTCATTGGTGAATGGGTGGTTTCGAGTTCAATAGCTTTTAAAGCGTCTGTCCCTGAGGCAACTGCGCCGTTTTTCTTTTCCGAGCCAAACCAAACGATTTATTCAAACCCATACGAAAAGCATGCGTTGGTTTAGCAACAATGAAGCACGCAATCCATCCCTGCAGCATCAGGTCGCCTGTCACAACAAACACGAGCTGCGAACGCACAATGTCGTTTCGCTGAAAGCTGCATAATGCAGAACAACAGCAGCATCGCCGTGTTGCAGTTCGCCCGGTCCTGTCTGCCGTTTCGGTTGTGTAGCTTCCGACAACACCTTAATATATCTACACAACAACGCACACGTCAACACACGCGAACAGAACACCGCGCATCCCGAACACTGCGGATATTCAAATTCGACGAAAGGATTATATGAAGCGAGCGGAAACGCGCGAATGGATGAGTATTTTCTATGCAAACTGTCTGCCACTGGTTCGGCGAGGGTGTGTGACGAAGGACGCGCACGACGCGGGACAGTGGGAGCTTTCCTTGGAATGGATACGGCGCGCTGTTCGATTTCAAACGATGGGAACCGATACGACGGCACGCAGCGTGGTGTGTTCCGAATTGAATTTCCACTCCGGGAATAAGGGGATGAAAATTGAATGGGTTTTATGTTCTGTACGTGTATTGAGCATTCGTTCAGCCAATCGCTCACAGTAATCTCTATTAAGTATCGTGTGTGTTTGTGTGTGTGTGTGTGTCCTCCGGTGGGATCAGCAACAAATACATGCCAGCACACTTTCGGGGATTAACACTTCTTCGGCGAAGTATAGTACTTCTGCTACCTGAGAGCTTTAATCTATTTCTCACCCTTTAGTTTTCTTTTTCTAAATTCTAATCAAAGGACGCTTTGGATCAAACTTTTTTCTTTGGAGTTTTTTTCTCAACCCATCTATCCAGGGCATGTTGTTATTTGAATTTTGCCGAATTGTTGCTGGAACAAACTTCATCTTGATTTATTTATCAGCCGTAAGCTCAACCGACTCGCACAAAGCCCACCGGAGCTTTGCTGCGCCACATGCCGTGCCGTGCCGTGCCACATCCATTCGGAATGGCCCTTCAAAGAAGGAAGGTACATAGGTTGCGCCATTAGCATAGCCGACCATCCCCTACGCGTACGTTCCTGGGTCTCTTCCGCAGCCCGCTCCCGCACACCCAATTTGTCCAACTGTTATTATCAATTTCATACAATTTCCCTTCGACTGCCCGCCCAACGCTCGCATGTTGTACCGGATCCGATGTGTGCCCATCCGCTCACCGTACATTTCGTTACATTCTCCTGAATGCTATTGATGAGAAGTTTTGCGATGAATAAACAGAAAAAGCGTGCGCTCCGGTGAGTTGTTTACGGTTCACCGACAGTTTGTTGCTGTTCGCACAGGTCAGTGTGGAGCGACATGCAAAAAAAAACACGACCCGGAAAGTTAACGAGGACGGGGAGGTGTGCGAGCAAAAGGGGGCGAAAAGTACAACAAGCGCGTACGAAAGTTACTCCCGGCTCGGAGAAAAAAAGGTGCCCAACCCGTCACAACCTTTGCTAATGGAGGGTTTTCTCGCACAAACGTATCCTCACAAGTACACAAGGCACTCGTCAGGATCTCGAGTTCTAGCTCCGCTTTCGTCCATTGCGAAGCTCGGCAGCGTACTCCATCGCGCTCTCCATCTTTGTGTCCAAATGGTCCAAACACCCGGCCCACGTTCACCGCCGGTGCCGTGTTTGCCGTTTACTATCGAAAGTGTAATGGTTGAACGGTTAGTTGCGTCGCCCGCCAACCGTGGGGCCACGAATAGTTCGTGCACGGCAACGAATCATCATCCTTCAAGTACAACTGTTCCCGCTTTCGCTCGGCGGACTGCGATTTTGGAAGGTAAACAAGATAAAATACAAAGTAATTAAGGGCGAGTTTACGTTCGCCCGACCGTTGGGGGAGTAAACCAACGCCGGGGCTCGGTTGGACACAGGCGGCGGGTACGTGCGCAGTAACAGACCCGCGGGTTTCAGTACGTCACTTGTGGTGTAGTGCGCAAACTATTGAAATATTTAAAGCATAAATATATCGTTGCATGTGGCTCAGGAGCGCGTCGTTCCGATGCGCGATCCGTGTGCAGGACTGGAGTAATGGAGATGACGTGTACTCGCGCCCCTGAGTGTGTGTGTGTGTATTGCGTAAGTTCCGTCGCTTCCGTAACTGCATTTTGAGTGGAGTCTGGTCTGCTGACTAGAGCAAACTTTGGGACGCCAACTGACATTGTGTGAAGTAGTGGAAAACTTTCCCCGTCGTGTGGGAATGTTCTCGAAAGACAATGAGCAAATGGAAGGAACGAAAAGTAGTAACAACATCTAAGCGACCGCATAAACCCGATCGTTTCTTTTACAACTCTTAGAGCTAGTTTATTTCTAGTTACGAACAAAATACAATAAATGTTGCCACTGATAAGAGCGAAAAAGGGACATTTTGAAAACAAAAGTAGTGTTTTTGTAAAAGTAGTAGTGTTGGGACTATTGTCCAATCATATTACCTTGACAGTATACATGCCATTCTTGTGGTATACATTCAGCCGCCCAAGATCGTTCCAGCTCAAGATCAATATTTTGTCCATTTTGATCCGTTCACAAAGTGATTCAAGCGCGTAAAAATAGCACATTACTCAAACAAACAGACAGTCGCCGATGTATCAAACGTATATCTCTCCCGTCGGTGTGTCCGTCCCATACTACACACACTGACTACTTTGTTGACATTTCAAAGCTCCAAAAAACAACAAGTGTAGCGTGCAAGCCATACATCCTAGCAACCCGGAAAGCTCTGTCTACCTTGTCTCTCTCTCTCTCTCTCTCCACAACCTCTTCTCACAGCTGTTTGTGGCGTGTTTGACATTTGTCAGCCGTCCAGGATCGCGATGACAGTGCAAACACGCACGGACACACAGGTTTCGCAGGTCATTCCGGTTCACGCTGACCAGCCAAACCCGAGTGATAGCCCGGTTTACTCTACGTTTCGATGAAACTCGGTCGTCCCCGTTCGGTTCGATATTCTTTCCCTACACCGCGGACGTTTTAAGGTGTGTAAATGACGGCATTATTTGGTTGCCGGCGCCATTGAGCAGGTGTGTAAATAGTGCTCCGTTAATGAATTTACGAATGAGTGCCTAAAAGCGCGCGCCGAAATTAACGCACACACCATCGGACGCCGCCAAATGGATCACTTGGAAATTAGAGAAGGTCATCACAGAGTGGTGGGTTCAGGTGGGATAGACAAAAAAAAGGTACCTATCATAAGGCAAACGCGTTCGACACGCAAAGGCGAGCAAACAAATCCAAGTCGGCGGGGCGGGTGTCCGACACCATCCAGAGCGCTTGGAGTACTTGGAGGGCAAAGTAGCACCATCGGACACTGTGCGCCAAGTGTTCGTGGGAAAAGAAGTCTAATTTTGTCCACGCCGCCGTGCACGGTTTTGTCACTGTGGGAGCGAAAATACGACGGGCCCGCCCGCAGGCTGTGGCCCGCGGGATGTTGAATTTAGATGCAAATTCTAATTACACCACGCTTGATTGCGTTATTCGGAGGAACGACTGGCCCGGCCATGAAACAGTTGTAGACGCGCCGGCTATTAGAACGGAACCCCGCGGCGTCCTTCTCTGGCGAGGCTCGTGCAAAATGTTTAATGTGTGTTCGGTGTCTGCTGCGGGACGTTGGGTGGCAAAAAGACACACGGCCGGGTCTTTCTTCTGTCGCTTGCGGCTGGTGGATCGATGACAAATTGAGGGTGGTACACCTTGTACGCCCCCGTATTACAGATCGCTCGCTGGTTGCCGGTCGTTCGGACGACGGTTTTTGCGTGCCTACTTTTTCGAACTCGAGGCTGTTGATAGAAACAGTATCGTTGAGCATCTACTTTTCCCATTTGTTGGTGTCAAGTGGCCTCCAATTGCCAACGTCTATGTTTTTCCGTGCTACCTTGTCGTGAGGCGTACCGTCTTGAGCTACCGAAAGCTTTCTTCAGAAGACAGTTCCGGTGGCTCCGGAATGTGTTGTGTTTGTGAATTATTTTTATTTCCTCCTTCACGATAACATAACCGTTGTTTACATGCGTTACAAAAAAGCGTGCGAAACATTGACTGAAAAAATAAACGCACTGGGAAGGACGTCAGGCCTTTGAGTGAAGCGAATTGAAGCGAATTGAACTATGATTGAATGAAGAGTATCCTTAGAGGATTTTTTTTTTGCAATTTAATCGTTTTTGTGCATTGCTCATTGTTAAATAATCACGTGACGAACATATTTCTAGTCCGTTCTCTATAGAATCCACATTCGACCATAAAACAAAACCGCAAACGCGAATATCAGGCGCATTGTGGTTTCAACCAAATACAAATTTTATCATGATTAAGCATTCTATAAACCTTGTCCCAATCTTGAGTGATTGTTAAAATACCTAACATCAAGGAATGCCCGTTTTAATATATAGGTGTTAGAGACTTTTCCGTTTAAGTTTCATAATCCGTCATTAAGTCAGGCTACTTATTGCAGATAGTTTCATCTGTTCAAGTACAAATGAAATCACAATGTTTTTTTTTTTAAATTTAGCTACTTATTCATTTCATGAAATGGTAATAAGCAAGCAGAAAAATAGCATCGTATTAAAGTAGAAATACTCACTTTTACATTTTTCTTTAATGCAGTGTAATGTTTCTAAACAGTTTTTCAGCGATAAAACTAAAGTAAAAAATAGCTTAGAAAATAAATCATCTTAGAAAACTAAACAAATCTGGAAATGATTGCACAAAACCGTAACTCCTCATGGTGCTAAAATTACTGAATCTGTTTTAACAACAAAATATGTTCCATTCTAAACTTTTTCATTGTAACAAAGAGAATTTCCTACGTTGGCAATATTTAACAACAAAATCTAATATAAATCGTTCGAAATAAACACATCCAGACAAAAAAAAGCATTTTTCCAATGCCTGAAATATTTTATCGAAAGCGTTTGAAATATTTGTTGTTCAGTTTGATAGCGAAAAAGAACAAAATTTGTTAAAACAAAAGCACAACCCAGCTTCTTGAGAAATTATAATCATCACTCTACATTTCCACAGAAATATTTATGACAAGAAAAACCCCCGGTTCGCTAGACGAAACGAAATGACCCATAAAATAATTGTTTCGTCACCACCTCTTCGCTTCGTCCATGCTGCTAGGCTCGCCCAGTTCCCCACGACCGATGGCAACACGAGCCCGCATCGCTCGAGCCAAGGTGGGGTTGATTATTTTTGTAAACATCATCCCGCTGCTTTTAGCTGATCCCAGGGGTAATTTCCGGCTAATGCACACTTTCGCATAAGCTCCGGTGCCTTTTTGTTTTGTTTCTGATCCGCCGGTGCTGCCTAAGCAAACCCGACCCTTCGGTAGGTGTCCACGGCTTGGAATACCATTTCCTCCGGTCCTGCATGGGTGCGATCTTCACCTTCGCGTATTTTAATAAACTGCCCCCAAAACGGCAGAGCACATGTGCTTAAATTGGGCTCACATGGGTTGGCAAAAAAGGCCGACACACTCACCAACACCGAGCGGGGAGTTACATGTCAGCTGCCATTCGTAGAGCCCCCTCAGTCTGACTCCGGTGCCGATCCGTGCGGCAGAAGCCGGCGCCGGTCGATAGGATCCGCTGCTTCCGTCATCATGCATGCGACGTCCCGGATTTTTAATTACTTTGCATAGTTGCAGCGTGAAGAAGGGATGCGATCGCGATGTAGTCCTCGTGCTGTTGTGCACTTGCCCTGGTGGCGGTGCAAAAGGATGGAGACGCCAGCGTGTTACGCAAACTTCATAAAACTAGAAAAGATAACAGCTTCTGGCTTTCTGCGAGCAACCGAGACGCTGACGCGGCCGATGCTGGCGTGAAAAATTGCCCGCCCTTGTGAACGCCGGGGGCCAGTGTTTGGCGCGTCGCTGAAAAGATTAAAAAGGCAGCGTGACAGTGAGGGTGGGCTTGAAGCAGCAAACGCGCTAAGCCTTTGTGCCTCTGCCGGCGTTGTGTAACTGGCCGATGATGAAAACACTGCGAAAATGAGAAAATTCATCAACGCGAAAAACGGTTGCTTCCATTTAGGAGCGCACACACTCATGAGGGCCTTTAACGGGCAGTGTTTTATTTACACCCACTGAATCGATTAC
The DNA here is from genome assembly GCA_000349145.1 of Anopheles dirus. Taxonomy (NCBI): domain Eukaryota; kingdom Metazoa; phylum Arthropoda; class Insecta; order Diptera; family Culicidae; genus Anopheles; species Anopheles dirus. The sequence goes on along the minus strand of KB672869.1, from coordinate 2,396,137 downwards.
ACAGAGTGCACTGCACCTATGCATGACATTTAAATTGTGGACTAACCGCGGCAATTTGTGAAGCGTGTTATATTTGACTTGGAAATTAAAATGTGGTGCTATATTCTAGCACAGATGTTTATATTCTGAGAATGTTTGCTTTATCAGCAGCCAGCCAGTTTTAAATCATATCTTCTCCTATTTCTGATTCTGTACAAAGCTATATGCACGCGCTCTCTCAGTCCCTAGAACAAAGCATTCTAGATTACCCCACAATCGTGAAGTTAACAGAACATGAATCAAGATATCATATTCTCTAGTTGGCTCGATGCTATGCTTGGGAGTTGCTTCCAGTTCCCTTATATAGCCGTTTCTCGCATAAACATCCATCGAGGAAAAAACCCCTTTTCCCATGGTACATTGAGAACGTAGATCTACTCTAGTTGCTATTTTCCAGCTTTTAAACACAATTACCTTCTGGCGACACTACACCCCACTCCAGATGGCAGAAGTAGGCAGCATGCAGCCGAGTGCATAGTGCGTGCGACCTCACCTCTATGCATGGAATTCTTTTGATGCACTTGTACCGCTCACAGCGCCCTGTGTTGAACTACCCGGAAATACCGGCGAGGGGGAAGTCTTACTTCCGGCCCACCCGAGCTCCTCTTTCCGAGGTGTCTTTTTTCACGGTGCCGGGTGCCGTGTTCGGTTTGAGAGGATAACTCGAGGGGAACAGTGGCACAGTGGTGTATGTGGGTGGCATCCGAGGAACAAAACACTGACGGCACTCGGAAATGCTTCTGTTGTTTCGCTGAGATCTGGTAGAGCCTTAACACACCAGATTGAGTGGAGTTGCAGGAAGAGTACAGCGACGACGTACAACCGCCACGTTAAGCCTCACACCGTTGCGAGTGTAAGTCTCCGAGAAACATGTTTCTCATGTAGTCGTTGAAGTCAAACGTTCAAAAACGTGTCCAAAAATGAATTTTTACTTGAGAAGTGAATACGGAAGAGAAAACCGGAAAGGGGTATGATCACAAACTAAATGGATTATGAAGCTAGATTAGTTAGCGCACAACTGGTGGAAATGTCTGCAAAATGACTTAGCAAATGCCAGCAATAGCCTCTAAGTTTGTGTTTTACAAATACACTGATACTGAAACCTTTTGCATCCTTTCTAAAAAACTTTACAAAAATGAAAAATAGTTAGCTATTCTTCTTCATCAACTTCATCATGTACAATCAAGGTTTTGTAAAATAGTTATTTTATTTTAAGACAAGTTTTAACAAATTTCATCTGATTAACACTGATAATTTGGTGAGCAGAATTGAATTCAAACAATTTTGTTGTACGCTGTATAAAGTCTACTATCTATACTAAACACTCATATCAAACGCTTAGTATAACACATAGATAAGTTGACGATCCAATTCTAAATGTAAGCGAAACGTTTTATTGACTTTTTATTTATTTTTGTGAAATAATGTTCAATAGTACTTTGGAGAACAGAACATTAGGTTCTCCCAACTCACCTTAAGTTTTTAGTTTTGTTGTCCATTTTGATACCTATTATAGGCGAAAGTTGTGACAAGTTTTATGTCTTAACATCCTACTTCTTCTTTCTTGGAACGACCTACGGCCTAGGCGGTTTTCCATACCGTCCAAAGGCTTACTAGACTAATTTAAACTTGCTTGTGGATCTGATCAGTTTAGATTAAATTTCACTACCGGGCCTGTCGTGAGACGAACCGCTTCTGCTTTGTAGCACCTTATACTGGGTATTCTCAATGAATTTTGTGATTGATGAAATTACTTGAATAAAACACAAGAATGTATGTAGCAGCCAACGTGTTGATTGGATATTAATGAACTGGATCCCATGAACTGGTCGAAACGTAATTAATTTATTTACTCAAAACACTTCGAGGAGTCTCCGCAAGAACAACTAATTTTATACATCCTACACGTCGTGCTGTTACAACCAAAATGAAAACTGTTCACGTTACTGGTAATCTTCGCTCGACGCCATCAATAAGATGTATATGTCCCTCGAGAACAATACCAGCATCGGCTAGCCTTATCGTTTTATAAGTTTTAATTTCAATTATCATCACCCGTATGGAAAGAGCCGAAAGTGTTTCGAAAGTGCTGCACTATGGGTGCACTATTGCAACGTCTCCTATAGACGGAGGATGGATCGGATATCGCCTTGGGCTGTCGACGGCATAACCCACAACTTCATGTTCACGTTCCGCACACAGTCGCTTATATTTCTGCTCGCTGGGGCCGTCACACACTGCCTACCATTTTCATTTAGTTGTAATGAGGTTTGGTTTGGAATCGCAAAATCTATTCTCGCCTTTGTCGCTCCACGGGGACGCACGGGACCATATGGAAATGCAATTCCACGCTTGCAGTCCAGATCGCACAAAGGCACCACCATTTGCCAACTGCACCCTGCAGCCTCGGTTCCAGGTGCACCGTTTTGCCAACACGTTGGGGGTCGGTCCCACTTCGGGTGGGTGCTTTGGACGTGCTTGTGATAATGGCACTCGAATGATTTACAAAGCGATAGATAAACGAACGCTCGCATCATCGGGCCCGATAATCGATTTCGCTGCGAATTGCGGGACCCGGTTCGGGCTGGAGTTGAAACATTGAACGTCGGGCTGCAACTCTTAATTATCACAGGCGGATAATATGCACGCGGCCATAAACAGGCTCCACTCTGGAGTGAAGGTGTGGTGCATTCATTTGCGGCCCATAATCGGAATCGGTACCGCAATGGGATTAACCTCGTTGCCGGTCCAACGGCACGCGGCGCCGGATGCGGCTCCGATCCAGTACTATTAATTACTTGCCTCAAAATCAAACATTTATCAAGAACCCTCCGGAAATGCTCGATACATGCGTGTGTGTCCCTTCGGAGTTTGAGGCCCATCATGCGCTTCAATGCGGGAAAAAGTGGCACGAGATTGTGATAGGGTAAATTAAAAAATTAATTATCTTATTGTGGTCACCGAGCGCTAAAGCGCGTTGGCAAATAAACTGTCACGATAAATTACACACTTCCCCCATTTGTTTGGATCACATTTTGATTAATCATATTGTTTGTAATCCGTCGGATCAATGCTTTATGGCTGGATTTCTGACGATGATAACGATGATGATACCACACGATTGGTTGTGATCTGTCAACAGTACAGACGCCATTATTGATCGCCGGAGCTTCAGGTGGCAGGTGTGGTTTATTTTCCCCGTACAGGCCGTTTTCCCCGGATTGATTCTTATCACGATTAATTGAATGTTGTTTGCTTTAATTGAGAGCAAACGAAGTCCATTGAAATATGCACTCCAGGCACATATGATGCGATATAATTATCATGGTTCGGGGCGCTTGGTGGATATTGAGAATTGGAAACATTTTCAACACGACGTTGCCTTTGAGTAAATTTACCAAATACAAAACAAAACGGCTGCCTGTATCATCGACCATGGTTGTGCCTTCCGAGAAAACTATCCAATTTTCACACCGCATGCTACGTCCGTGCTTTTGATCATGGTACCCATCGAGAAGGCTTTTTGGCATGAGCTTGGTGAGTGTGAATTCTGCGGATTGATTTCAAAATCGAGAGCTGTACAAATCAATATTGGCGTGTTCGCTGTAAGCCATTCGCTTGTGTTGCTGTATAGCAACAACCGGAGTGTAGTAGGCGGGGCGTTTGTTGTTCTTTATAACTTGCTTCATTTTATTTGCTTTGTTGTTATTACAGAACAAATATTTTCTTGTGCATAACAATTATTGTACAGAAGGAACGTCTGGTTATCTCGTTTGTTTTAAGTGATTTTTGCTACCTCTTTCTCGCATCCCATCATGCGCAGCAAGTATAGCACGATGGCAAGTCTAGAGAGTGTTTAGTTTTCCATTGTTTCGTTTGTTGTTACCATTATGCTCCTTATTGCTTCTCTTCGCACAGAGGCTTGCTTTGATCTTGGCTCTTTTGAAATTTAACAACCGGAGGCATCTTAAGACTAAAACGGTTTGACTTGCTTCGTTCTTTACGCTTCCACCACTATGCAAGCACTAAACCGGATCAAAGGTCAGGGCATGCAGTTTGCTCTTTTGTGCCTTTTACGTCGTGCTCACGATCGCTGTGAAAATAGCTCCACTGTGCAGAATCGTTGGATTTTGCTGTAGGCTGTAATTTATCGAACGAATTATTTTACGTGTTTTTGTTATAAACATGCTGTGTAGATTTGTAAGAAACGTTGTTGTGTTTTTAAAATCAAGCAAATCTTATCCTATTGCGATGGCAACTCTTTTCAGCCGAGATTGGAATATCTTTACTCGCGTCAAATTGAATAACTGATAACGATGGAAGCCTGATGCTGTTCGTATGCAGTAACTTTAGCCGCACACACATCGCCTATGATATACTTTCACGTCTCGAAGCACCTTGCTTATCATGCATGGTTCGAGCTACTTTTCAAGCACCACCTGTGACTATACGGACTGATTGGGTTTTTGAATTTGTGACCGTCGAGTATTGAGTGTCTCACCGTGCTGAGATGCATACTTGAGTTGATTTTTTCTTCACCATCACCATCCCTAGTTGCGGCACAAGAACCTTTCAGGCCCAACCTCGACGGCAAGTGCGAGCGCACAGTATCCTGAATAGAAAATGCCTTCCCCAATAGGAGCGCTGCTGAAAGCGGAGCATAGAAAGTAAGACGATCCTCTTTGGCGGATCACGGTAAAGTCGACTGAAACCGGAGAGAATGACGATGGTGGACTCTCGAGGGTTGAAAGCAATAGCCCAAAGGCGTTAGATGAATTCCGCAGTCACACTCAACCGGGATGGGGTTTTTCTTAGAAACAGGAGCCGGCTTAACACGAATATGAATGAAGCTAGTAGCATCCGTTTTTATCCGTTCTATGAATGCATGCACGAACGCAGAATACATATCAATATTTTTCAAAGTCATTCCAAGACGTATACAATGCATGCACTTCTTCCGTTCACAACATTTCAACAATAAATTATGTATCAAAAATACTTTTTCATACATACAATTATTATATTGCTATTGTAAAAGTGCTTATTGCGTAAAAAAAAGTATAACATACATATATTTTTGTGATTTATTTGTACCCACGAAGTACGTATACCTGAAAGCTTTCTGCTTTCGCTAGAGTATAAAGTATAAAACCTTCATCATGTTGAATGACATCTCATTTGTGCTAACGAAGGATGATGGGAGATGCAACGCCGTTTTTGCTCGCTAACAAACTGCACAACCTGCAGCTGCAACAGCATAACCGACTTATAGAAGAAGAAAAAATACGCAAGATCTTTTCATGTCCATCCAAACCAGCTACGAAACGAGCTGGGCAATAGAGCCACTAACCCCAAATGGGAGTTTGTTTAGTCCTTTAAAGTGATGAGGAAAGATTCTGATGGCTGCCAAGAATGAATGCCAAAATGCACCAGAAAAATGCAACCAGCGTAAAACCCCCACCATTCCGCCGGTGCCGCGGTCTCAGTTCAAACGTAGGCTTACATCTTATTTAACTTTTCCTATCTCTGTGAGCTTTATTTCACCTTCCCGTTTTGCAGTTGCGGTCATATGCCGGTAACAAGCCGCACGGAGCAGAAGGAATCCGCCCGACAAAACCAATTTCACCGCCGGTGCATCCATCGAGTGGTCAGGTTCACCGATCCGGGTCCTCCGTCAGCCCGATGATCTCGCCCGTGTCTCTTTTGATATTCTAATAAACTTTCTGTCCGAGACCGGAGTGCAACTTTGTGGCCGACGCTTAGACGCTGCAGCGAAAAGGGTTGAGTTGCCTGAGACGGTCATTCTTCCCGTGGAAACCTCAAAAAGCTTCGTTTATGGCCTTCGTAGGCTCCTCTTGGCTCAGACAACCCAGACGAGCACGTCCGCTGGAGGGCGGCCAGACTGATTCGATGCTCAAATTAAATTTCTCTTCTACGACGACGACGACGACGACGACGATGACGATGATGAGGATGACAACGGCTCTTAAGCGTGCATTGGCCCGGGCGGACAAAGTTTTCGGCAAAACGTCAGCAATCATCCTCGAGTAGCCCGACCAGTTGCCTTCAGCGCGGTCAATGAAGTGGAAAGCATTCTCTGAGATTCGCTCCACCCGAAACACCCCGAAGCTCCGGGTAAGCCTTTCGCTGCCAACGCGTAGAACCTATTCCCGAGCTGGTTCGACGCAGCCCCCTCCGCCCGGCAGGAGGCGCGCAAAATCCCGCGAGTTAAACGACCCTGCGAGCTGATGGGTTGATGAAATTGAATTATAACACTTTATGTATTATGAAAGCGTAACGAAGATCGACACGGGGCTAACGCGAGCGTTTCACCTCAGATTTGTGTGATCGCAGCACCACGGGTCCCACGCAGCTTAGGGCGCTCGGGCGGGGCTCGCGGTGCGGATAACAACGGCGTGCCGACAGCGAACTTAATCACCGCTTAGTGTGCCGCTTAGCTGCTTAAAGTTTCGAGAAGCGTGTGGGGAAAGAAAACTCCCGCTAATGAAATCCTTTCATATCCTTCCTAGTACACCCGCGACCGTATGGACACCCGGGGGAAAGCGGATTATTCGGGGATTACTGGGATTCCGGGTGGCTGGAATGGTGAAGTTATGATATTTCAAATTAAGTAAATTGTAGAAGACGGCGCTTATGCTTATTGGAACTGTATCGATAGAGTTGAAACCTCCTAATAGTCGGTTCTGCTTCAATTAAAACTGATTTATTGGCTTATGTGTGAATCCTAAAGGGTGTTAATCAATATTGCCCTTACTTCATAGATTTGGAGAGTATATTAGTTGCGTTTTGTCTTGTGATGTGGGACCGTGTGTGACGTAAGTACGCCGGAGGAACGTCAAGAACGAAGATGGTAGCAACAACACCGTTTTTCTGTGTCTTCGTTGGCACTACAGCCTTCAAAGGTCTCAACGTTCCTTATCTTGCTGAAATTCACCTGAAGCTGTGAAGCAGTCTCACAAATTCCTGGAATCAACATAACACAAGTCCAATTTCACTTCTTTCACCTTCACTGTTTTTCTTCAACGCTCCGAAGTCGTAGAATTCTTTAACTTTCCTGATGAAAACTCATTTCCGTTGCTCAACCGGCTGTGCTCAAAGCCGTGAACGCCAAACTGTTACTTCAAGCACCCAGCACACCGTGATAGCGACATAATTTCACCGATGATGATGCGTTGAATTGTAGTAGTAAGGCGCATAAAAATGATGTCTGGTAAACTGGCTCTGGTAGTGGAAATAATGGGTGCTTTCTGTAACAATCGACAGTGAGTGTTATTATCCTGATATCTACAACAGAAATATAAGACAGTTTCTTAGCACAATGCGTGTGTAATTTAAAGCGAACGAGTAAATACGATAGTTTATCTGGAAATCCGTACGTCCAAGTGTCCGCGTTCGAATGTCCAGTGCTCCCGGTTCCCACTGTGATTAATTAAGCTTCCTTCAGCATTAACACAATCGCCGCACCCGTGCCGAGTGAACTGTTTCTCGAACTGGTCGCACAGAACAAAAAGCGACCTCTAGTGCGCCCTGCCACGACCTCAAAAGCACTGCTCGTACGTACAGGTGGTGGTGTGAGCAAAGTTTCGTGAATACTTTATTAACCTTCTCCACAGTCCGTTTCCGTGTTTTGCTCCGGTGCCGGTGCCTTCACCGACGGGAGTACGGCGCTTGCCACGCAAAATCCCTCAACAAATCCCGCAAAATCGTGTGCGGGAGTCTCCGCTCCATCCGGGCCCGGCAAATTTTCTTTCAACGTTCAGTGAAAAACGAGTGGAACTGTTTTAAATGTTTTTTAAAAATTCATTACTCCGGATCGTTGCCGTTGCACTACTGGTGGTAAGTATAGCTGACCACTCTCCGGCCAGCGGGGAAGGCCGTGGGCCCGATGGCGGTGTCAGAAGGGTTTCGGCCGAGATCTCTCTCTCTGGCCCTCGGATTCGGATAACAAAACCTTCCCGTGTTCGTGTCCGGGCAGCCTTTGACTCGACGATGCCTCGCCGCCTTGATATATCAGGCTCTGGAGTATTATTTCTCCTTATTCCGTTCACTCAACCATCGGTGAAAAATGCCCCGACGGTGAGGCGTTGCTTACGTAGCAGCATCTTCATAAATGGCCACGAAAGTACCCCGGATGATGTTGTGGAACGCCAAAACTTTAAGCTGCGGTAAACCGAACCGTACCGCCGGCCTAGACACTTTTTTGGAACCGTAACAAAGGAACCGCCTGAGATGGAAAGCAGGCTGTTCGTTGCTGTATGTCGGACATAGAACAGTGCCGAGTGTTTTCCAGCACGGGGCCGCAGTCGTTCTTAATTATTCCGGTTGGATTACCGCTCGGCATGCAGTATGAAAGTGTGAAAACGGAATAATTAAGTGATTTTCTTTGCATGACTTCGGTATGACAGATATAATTCCGGTGGGTTGAGTAGTGAGAATGGCATAAGGAAATTTTCATTCAATTTCTTGGCTGAAATGCCCACCTACAGTGAGTTCTTCCGCAGTTAGCATAATTAGTTGTCCATAATGTTTCAGGAGGCTTAAATTGGTGGGCACGTGTTTCACGTGTGACGGTGTAAAATAATTGAAATCCAAATTTAAAGTCAGGACAGCAGTGCGTGTGAGCATAGTTTATACTGTACACATAAGTGTAACACATTCAACTTAAATTTGCCAAAATGAATTAATGTTAAGCAGGCGACATGCTCTTGAAGAATAGATACAGCCATCCCCCCAACCTGAATCCTGGAAAAAAACCAACTCCACTGACAGATACATTCGATCTGGGAAACCCGCATCTTTTCCACCACTCTGAAGGCGTCAAACTGCGTCAGCCTCACAGGATCCAGCCCCGAGACTGTCGCTTGGAGGTGGAGAAAATTAAAAGCAAACACAGTTTTCTTAACTCTTAAAAGGATGAAAGAAATTGTCTTCAACCGACCCATCCCAGCTGCTGCCCTCTTTTCCCAAAAGCCTCCAGCGTGTTGGCATGTTGGTTGTTAGGTGTCGGTGGTTTGTAGTTAAGATTGTAGCAAATTCTTATTCCACAACCTGGAGCGTGAGCTATCAGAAACGAGCCTTCTCGGAACCCGTAGAGAAAGAAATCCTTCTCAAATGAAGGTTTTTTTTTATGACGCGAATCCACCCTCAACGTCAGGGTGGCGTCGAAGGCAGCCTCATTCAAAATGTGTCATTTCGTTTGACCCTCCGCTCACCTTGATGACGTTAAGATAAGCTGAGCGATACAGAAAAGGCCAGCTGGCTAGATGTGTTTTTTTTTTGTTTTGTTTTGTTTATAAACTCGAACTCGAACGAACTCCCATCGCAGATGCTACATTTACAGGTCAAAGCATCTTTTATGCTTTGCAACGCATAGAGAAAAGCTGTCTTTTAAGATAGCCTCTAGTACGTCCCACAAAACTACTCCTTCGAGCGAGGAGTCGCTCGTCTCTCAACTCCAACAAAGGATGCCTCAAAGTGGATGTTACCATTCACGCTCCAGATAAACAGGATGCCTTCTTTTTTTTTTTGTTAAACACGACTCCATTTTCAATTTGCCACCTGCCGGGCCAGTAGGTGTCGCATGTTCGTTTTTCTCACGCCACGTCCGTTTTCAGCAAAATCCCAACCGGATGGGGTATTTCGCTAGCTGCTATTACTATTCTCGCTGCAAATGACATGTGCTTGATTTATTTCTTCCGCAGGCCGTTCACAACAGTGGCGTCATTTCGGGCACGTTCATGAACAATGGCGCCGTCCGGTGCGGAACGACCGTTTGCCGTCCCATTTCCGGCATCTACACGAAGACCAACACGAACAATGGCTACGTCCACGTGGCCACCATTCCGGCCGGTGCATCCAACATCACGATAACGGAGCTACAGAACAGCCAGAACTATCTCGGTAGGTAAACTCACCGGTACAAACCAATATCGAATGCGAGGAGTTTCGATGATGATGTGGGGGAACACAGATAGGCCGGATGGGGAAAGGCGACCCCAACGCGAATCCACTGTGGTCACCTGGTTGAGTGCCAAGGAACTAGGAAACTATGGGAATACGATAGCGTATCAATCGAAACGATTTTTAACGTATTTTTGTTAAGCTCTAAATGTATTTGATAGTATTAATGTTAATGCCATTAGTTCTTCCTTGCCATCTGATTGTTTTCTACGCCCTGACTATAGCGGTTTCATCACAATGAGGGTAATCATCAATTCTTAGTGAGTGCAATGATTGCATTTATTGCTATGATTCCACTCCAACATCCAAAGATTGCTATGATCTAACAAATTCAAAGAAGATTGTATAGTTTAAATCTGCTTGACCATTCAATTAAACATGATACATTAAGCCTTTTTTATCTAATTAATTACTGTAAATGTTTGAAAGCAACAATATGGCACCTTGATAATACTTATTTTCACGATTTAAAGATTGAATTGTTCATGTAGTTATGGATATCGTTATGTAATCGACACTTCAAACAAGTTTTTTTTATAAATTTTATATCGTGACTTCCAACTCCCATATTGAAAATCAACTCAATTCGACTCATAGTCAATTCAACTTCCTGCTTGTCATAGTCAAATGGTAATGAAATGTTCATCAATTTATTGTTTTTTTTTGTTTAAATAACGATTATTTTAAAAATTATGTTTAAAAATCTACGCCAAAAAAAGCACTCGAAGAATCTTTGTGTCTCGTACACTCTCGGTTAAGGCCATTCAAAATCAAATGCCGTTCAGAACAACACTACCGCGAGTGGAATTATCGTTCGAGTGTGGCAATGAGTCAGTTGAGTCTGTACTGTCTGAGAATTAAACACGAAAGGAGTTGTTAAGTGAAATTTTTAAAAATATATTTTGGTCGCTATACCTTGTTTAATATATTGCAACGGATCAAGCCCCTAACTTTTGTCGTTTTTTTCATCTAATGTAAAAATGGGGCCCCTAGAAGATTAATGATTTCTTTTTTTTTATTTTATAAACACCCTTTAGGACAATTTCAAGTCATTATGATTGTTTCAACAGATCTGATTGGTCACTCATTTAGTCCAATCCACAGAAAACTATAAATGAGACCGTCTGTTTTGTCCTAAAATTCTCCCACTGTGCAACGCACGCCACAGAAGACGTCTGCTTATGCAGAGCATGTAAGAACGCGACAAGTCCCGACTATGCTAATGCACTTTAATCGGCCTTGAAATGGCCGACCTTTTCCTGCTCCCTGCGCATCAGCTTTTCTCACTTGGGTGACGTCGTGGAAATCGTATATAAAATTTCCGTTTTTATTTCACGCGCCTCCATCTCCGCCCCTGCTTAAGAGGGTATTAAATATGTGTTTATTTTTAGTTTATTATATCCCATGGTCAGTCGTCAAATACCGACGCGGTGTGCGGACTGGGATGGGTTTTTTCTCCTAAATGAAACCGATGAAAGCATCCGACGGGGTCCCACTTAATGGACACCGTTCGCACGGGGCTACCGTTGCGGCATCTCCTAATGGTGGCCGAGGAGCGTAAACGAAGCACGCTGCCTTGCACTACTGCCATTACGTATGGGTGTTTGTTTTTGTTTCCATTTTCCCGAATGAAAGTGAGTGGAACTTCTTTACCGCCCAGCCGGCAACCCCCTAAGTACACCTCAACACCGAGGTTAGTTTAGTCAGAAGGAATGACCCATCCTGGGGTAGATTTATGAGCCGTTAGACACTTGCTGGCAATGTGGACATACACACTCCCGCCGTCGGCCGGACTCCAAGCATCAACACAGGGATGAAAAGCCCGTTGCACTGGGCGCCCTTCAGCACCCATACACACACTGGCCGGGTGTTGCCATTTGCAGGTGTGCCGATCTTCTGCCATTTCCATATGCACCGGCCACCACTCGCACCCGGAGAGCTGTCATCGTTTGTAACTAATGCGACACTTCTTTTCACACGCTCTGCAGCATTATGTTGCTACTGCTGCCGCTTCCGTCCTTTCCCAGCAAACGCCTTATGAGTGTAAAACTGATGGAAAGTCGGAGCGATCGGTGTTACCGGAGTTGAGCTCATCGTTTTTCGTTTTTCCCCCCGAAGCTTGAGTGAAGTGGAAACATTTCACCACCATCCGATGCATCCGTATGCCCCCTCGCCCGTACTGACTTCAGCTTGTGAAGAGGGATGCTTGTGAATAAATAAAACGAACTTTGAAGCATCCAGTTTCTCCTGGCTCAGGTTCCGTGCCTCCTGAGCAGACTGCGCGCCTTTAATGTCCGCACATGTCCTCGATGTCCTTATGATGGATGAATACCTTCCATGAATGGTATCCAGTGAGCGATACTGAAGGGCGGAACGTACGACCGATGATTTCATTACGCTTGCAACGGCACGCAATGGGCGAGGTTTACCAAATTAATTTCCCGATAAGTTAAAGCAAAACATCCACCGGTATTGCCATGTTTGTTTTCAACATTAATATCCACTCTTCCCATCGAAACGCAGCTGGAAATACTTGACGTTGTTGATTTTTTTTAAACTAAATTTGTTTTTTTTTACAATACTTTTATTTAGAATAATTCCGACTAAATGGTATAGAAAAGAAATCATTCCATTGAAATGCTACATTAAATGTATTTTATACTGTTATGAAGTGACCTATAAGCCCACCTGTTTTTTGCCCACCTCAACTATAAGCCCACCTGTTTTTTGAGAATACAACGAAAACTTGAAGAGATACATGAGAATGATGTTCTACTAAGATGTAGATAATAATAAAATACGTCTGTGACGAATTTTTCACAATTTTACACACACTATTACTATTTTTTTCACCATTGTCAAAATCGCTCCTAGTACCATAACCATACGCCCACTTATGAAAATTCTTTTTTTTTTGATACAGATAATCGTTTTAAAATTCGTTTAAAAATACAGGAACATTTAAGCAATCGTGAATAATGTAGGCATATTTTTGAATGATTTTTTAAATGCATCATCATGACTAGTGCGAATGTACTTGAATCATGAATGGCTTTTTTACTTTTAGGCACAAAATAAGGAATTTCGAATATTTCGTTTTTAGTATTGTTTTGGTAGCATGTTTTGGTTCCTTTTTTTCGACATAATGCTAAAAACATAACCTTTTGAACCATGTATAGCAATTGCTGATCCAACACTTGCAAGGTATATAAAAATACCAAAAGTTGCAGGAAAATTGATTTTTTGCAATGTTAGTCGTTTCAAATGCGTCTTAAAAATAAAAAACGAAACGTATCAATGTACCAGTTAGCTTGATATACTTAAGAAATGTGACAGAATGTATAAAAAATATGCCAAACTTATTCCTGTCTAAAGCTATGACCCAACCCGCCTTTCGATACGAAAGATTTTATTCTGACGTCCAGATTTAATTATGACGGTATTTCATTTATTTAATATTTTATTTAATTATTCGCGGTATTTCATTTGTCACATACGTATTTGTTTTTGTTATTCTATAACTTAATAGAACATCATTTCCATGCATCTCTTCAAGTTTTTGTTGTGTTCTCAAAAAACAGGTGGGCGTATAGTTATGTTACGGAGTGTATTAAAAATCAACTAGTCGGAAAAGATCCAAGCAAGAATCATGTACTGCATTTAATTTATTTTTATAGTTTGATGAATAATCATTCAATTTATGGATAAAAGTTCCATTGTCTTTTATCACTGAAAAGGCAACTTTTGACCCTTGTCCATACCTTTTATGATTCACTAACTGCTCATAATCAGTATAAACAGTTTACTGATTTTTGTTTATGTTATATGATACACACTACGCACCGTTTTTCCAGCACTCTCAAAGTCAAGTTTGATATTGTCGATGATATTGTCGGATAGAGAATACGATGTGTCACAAACTGAACTTATTCTAAAATTACTCTGCTCTTTATGATAACAATAGACCAAAATAGCCTTGTTGGTGTAGGAAAAATCCTATACTTATCCATTATCAAATATCCTTGTCCCTAGTATCCTTGTCCCTAGTAAAGCTCTACTAGTTCTCTCACTCTCTCCTGCTGATTCAACTTTATCGTTCGTACCGAATGTATGTACTTTTAATTGTTTTACATTTTGTGGACGGTAACGTCTGTCTGTTAAAAAAAAAGTATTTCGTATTTCAATCAACCATAATGCTTCGTTTATCTCTATACTTTTTTATAAATTATGTGGAAATGCAGAACAAAACACACACAATGCACTCGAAACACACCATTGCGGTTGTCCTTTTGCAGTTTCATCTTTAGTCCCGTCTGACACGGGGCAACAGCGATCAGAAATTATCATAAATTGCACATAAATCCAATAATAACCTGGCCAGCAATAATAATGGTCCATTGAAGCACTTTGTTCAACCCGCCGTTTGCAAGAAGGCTCAATTGAGATAAACGTAGATTGATGGTCGCAGTATCGGGAACCATTCAGCTCGAGTGGAAGCGTGTGCGACGTTCATCTGCGAAACCCCCGATCTGCGCATTCGGCTTTATTGAAAATCTAGCCTCAATCCACGAACGCATTGCACATCCGGTACTTTATTCCAATACACGCTTATTTCGTCCACACGCCAACACACGCTCGGAGTGCAGGGTTTGCATCGGTCGCATTGCGCTAACGGCCGTGTGGCCGCTTCAATATCGCTAGGACAGACTTTAACTGTCACACTGCACCCAACCCGGCCGAACCTCATGACGCATCGCAGTAAAAAGGGCCTGCACCATAACCAAATTAAGATGGAAATCTGTCCGCTGCATACCTTAATTTACTTTCCATTTCCATCCGGCGCGGCAACGCATTATCCATTAATTTATGCAATGCGCTGTGTTTTTTCGTTCCACACCTTGGCCGGGCGAACGGTGCCGCCATTGAAAAGTTCTCTTCCGTTGCCCGTCCCTTGCTAATGGCCACGACAGCGCCGTTTATAGGCATACAACTTTGCACGGTGGTTTTTGTTTTTTGCTGGCATATTTTCTACACAATTCTGAACCGCTCGGACGAGGTCGGAACGTAACGAGGAGGGAACGGTTTTCCGGCAAAACAATTGAATCCTTTTTCCGGTGCCAAGCGCAGCATATTGAATTGGTGAAGGTGAAGTTAGTTTAACTAATCAACATGAGTACCAGGTTCGTACCAGGCGGTGTAAAACACACGAAAAACATCTGCTCCAGTTTAGTTGGTTGAGCTGCCGCGGAAAATGAAATCATTTAAGATTTTGTGGGTCGTAGGATTTGTTGAACAATGTACAGGTATCAATCGTTCTTAATAAGTACATTTCATAAAATACGTTTGATACACTGCAAATGAATATTTTGTTCAATGTTGTACATTTTCCAATCGTAATGCCAATCAAGAATTATTGAAACCAACCTCTGATTAGCTCGTACAATGCGTTATAATGCGTGAGTTATAGTATATATAAGCTAGCGCGAGCTATAGTATATAATAGACGTCTACGACATCGACTAATATTTACATATTTTTTCAATTCCTATCTATTTTTTAAAAATAGGACAACAATGTACAAAGCTTAACTTAACATTGAAAACAATGAACAACGTAGGACATCTATGTGAATCGCAGCATCATTGTTTCCAATGATGTGGATGATAAATTAGGAAGGCTTTGTTTTAAATAAGGCAAATTACGTTATATCTTATGCTAGATTATATAGGTTGGGTTAAAATTACTTTGCCGCTTAATTTTAATACTCCATAGTTTTTCAAGCACATTCGAGATTGCAAGCGTTGCGAATATAGTTTCTTCTTCTTCGTGCTGATATAGCCTGATCACCAATCGATTTCCAGGACGTTTGGTGCATGGTTGCAATGCTCCATCTACGGTTGTGCCCGATTCCCGTCCGATACACTTCCTTTTGATCCAGCATCCCAATGAAACCTGGACCAAGTCAAGATTTGAAGTCTGTCAAACAGCTCAGTTAGCTCGCGAAAAGAGAGGGTGAACAAGAAGGACGATGATGTCCTCGGTCAAGAAGATCCTGGACCCATGAAAGCGCGGACGAATATGGATGCTGTATGAAGTCTTCTGTTTGAAGTCTTCTACATCGCACGACAATGTGATCCTCGTAGTAGGCACTAGTGATGTGCGCTCCGGAGCGCACCAACGGCTCCGTAGCCGGCTCAGACTTCATCCCGGTGCGGGTTCCAATCTAACGACTCTGGAGCCGGCTCGGAACTAAGTAGAGCCCTTAGCTACAAATTAACAAATTAAAAATATTTTCACAGGGAATGAAAGTCATCACGAAGGCCCGCTAATATTCAGATTCACTGAAAACATACAGTAGAGGGAAAATATGTTTCCTTTCTCTGTGAGTTTGAGTCCTATGCCACTTATCTAAGTTTTCTATCAGCGCGAGGACGAAATTTTAGCGAAACAGCGAGAGTTGTTTTATTTTAATGTCCTTTTTTCTAATCATTTGCTCAGATTCACTCACATTTTTTACGCTTTTTTTAGCACTTACACTTTCTTGATACTGACGGGATAGCTGCTGCTCACACATAATTGCCATCTGATGTATGATCCCCGTCACTCCGAATATTACCGTCGTGATGCCTTTTATATCCGCTTGAAAAGAGCCTCAGTATGTTTGTGTGATTTGTAAGATTGAAGTTTTTTTTTGAGCTGTTGATACGGAGCCGGGTCCGGAGCCGGTTCCAAACATTTCTGAAGTCGATCGGAGCCGGTCCCATCGCTAGTAGGTCCGATACCTCTGAATAATGTGAATTTTGCTACCTACGTTGCTATTGGAAATTACGATCGTATCAAGTTACTTTTCAGATGGTCAATAAAATTTGACTTCAATATATATAATTTCTTCGATAGTTAGTCAATCAATCACAGTCCGTGAAACAGCACACATGGCTCACATGGGCACCTGTAAAGATCCTGTAAAGATCAGCGCCAGAAGTTATAAACTAACAAACCGGTGACCGTTTAAAGATCCTTAAGCTTTGAGGCTATATTTTTAGTGAATATCTTCGAAATCTTCTAAAACAAAAGTCCTTATTTTTAAGCTTTAAACAAGCTATTTTTTATCATAGTATTTACATCTCCAAACCAAACGAGCAATCGTTAAAGCTCAATTAGTTTAGGTGTAATAGCAGCTGCACCAGAATTGAACCATTCCATTCCTACACATGAACACATTCATAGGAAACATGAGTTGAAAATACCTCATATTGCCGAAAACGATGTTCTTTTTTTCTACCGACATGTTCACTGATTCAACCCAACAACCAAAAAACACTCTACTTTTCGTTTTCCCATGCACGTCGACATCGAAATTCTCCCCCGTAGCGCTGAAAACGGCCGATCAACGGTTTTTCATCAACGGCGATTACACGATTTCGCTCAGTGGACATTACATTGCCGCCGGGACCGTGTTCGATTATCGCCGGGTCGATGGTCTGAACAACGGATCGAACAGCAGCTTCCGGCACGTGGAAGGCATCACCGAATGGGTGACCGCACCCGGGCCCACGAACGAACCGGTGCAGGTGTTCCTGCTCTCCCAGTCGCCGAACCCGGGCATCAAGTACGAATATCTTCTTCCCGTCAGCGCCAACCCCACCGAACCGAGCTCGCAGGAAGACGTGCCCAGTGCGGAAGGTAGGTGCCTCAAATCGACTGAATTGTGGTGGAACCACGACTCAAGCCCGATGCCCTTTGGTGGTACACGTTTTCATTGTCCTTTTCTCTTTTATTCTCTCTCCCTGGACGGTCGCGTTTGCTGCAGCGGGAAATGAAATCTCGGAAAAATCGAACGTACGTCTGCCGAAGCAGCGAATGGTGTCCGCAGCAACCGCCAGCAACGGCACCAGCACGGGCCGTGTTGGCCAGCGCAAGCGGAAGTACCTGTGGAAGGTGATCGGGTTCAGCGCGTGCAGCAAGTCGTGCGGCGGGGGCATCCAGCAGCCCGTCATCAAGTGTGTCCGCGAGTCGCCGACGCGTGTCTTCTCGATCAAACGCTGCGCCCACCTGCAGCAGCCGGTGCTGAACGAGAATCTGCTGCGCTGCAACACCCAGCCGTGTCCGGCGTACTGGAAGCTGGGCGACTGGGACCAGTGCAACTGCGAGGAAAAGTACGACGAAGAGGTTTTCCGCACGCGTGAGGTCAAGTGCGTCCAGGAGCTACTGTCGGGCATCGTGATACAGGTCAGCAACGGGGCCTGCATGGAGGAGCTGCCGCCGAGTACGGAGCGGTGTGAATGTTCGCGCGTAGTGAAACCGACACCGCCGCGAACGGAGAAGCCTCGCTACCAGCCGACCGAAAGTCAACACCAGCACGACCACCGTGGCAACCGGGGTCACCAGCATCCGCACCACGACCATCACGGCACGAACGGAGCCCACAGCCACACGCAGAACGATGCGGAGAACGGGCGGATGTCGAATGGGGCCTTCATCGCACCACACGGGCGTCAGCGGACCGACATGAACCACATCAACTACCGGGCGGAATCGAAGAAGACCGGCATTTGGTTGACGGCGAACTGGAGCACCCGCTGCTCGACGACCTGCGGCATTGGCACGCAGACCAGATCCATCTTCTGCGATCGTAGCTCCTCCGTCAACTCCGAACGGTGCGATCTGCGCATGATGCCTGAAACGTCGCGCGAATGTACCAGCAATCGTGCCTGCGAGTTCGGCGAATGGTTTGCTGGCCCTTGGACACTGGTGAGTACATCGTCAAAGCGCTTAAGAAGTTTGTCTGTAACATAACCCTAATATCGATCACAAACACACACACACACACGCAGTGCGCTGGAGATTGCTTCAACCTGACGCGTTCAAGAACGGTTCTGTGCATCCGGAACGACCACTTCGCACCCGAAAGTGAGTGTGATGCGGATTTACGACCGAAGTCGATTGAACCCTGCGATACTGAATCATTCGACGAGTGCAAACCCAGGTGGCACTACTCCGAGTGGACCGAGGTACGTTCTTGATTAGTAAAATCGTAAATAAAACCATCGATTTGATAAATCAACGTTTCCAAAAGCTTTACAGCACCTTAAACATTTTCTCATCATTCTGTCCACAGTGCACCAAACCCTGCGGCGGTGGCAACCAACGGCGCGTGGTGAAGTGCTTAGAGTTCAACTTGCGTGATAAGCTGCTGCAGGAATCCGGCGGTTGCCGTTACGCCGACCGGCCCACCTCCTACCGGGTGTGCAACGAAGAGGCCTGCCCGGTGTCTACCGCGGCTCCTGTCACCACCACGATAACCACAACGACAACGGCTTTCCCGTACTCGACGACATCCGGCTCGTCCGCGTCGGTGGATCCGTACTACGAGGCGCGCTCGGACATGATGCCAAACGACGAGAACTGCCGGGACGACTTCCCCAACTGCACGATAGTGCTGAAGGCCAAACTGTGCAACTACGCCTACTACAGCCAGGCGTGCTGCCAAATGTGCCGAACGCGGCAGAACGAACTGTACTGAAGCACCGAGCTGCGTACGTCTTTGCGCAAATAACAACACAAACACACACACACGAGGCTGCGCAGACTGGGGGCAATGCACGCACATCCACAGTTGGGCCCATCCCTGACTAACACTTACCAACGCTGGGAATGCAGTGTTGTTTCGGTTCCGTTTCGTTGACCTCGAAGCCATCATAGTTTTGTAGTACATTTTTAACATTCGATTGAGCAAGTCCAAACGAAATAGAGTCCAGTAGACAGTATTGTTTTTTTTTTAATGGAGACAACGTTGGACGTGTAAATTGGACGAAGCTAGACGGCGAATCATGTCTCTCGGGTTAAGGTTTTCAGTTTTCAAGCATACCAACGTATTCCATAGTTATGTTAATAAACCCATCACCGATCACTAGTATTAACTAACACAATCGCTCCAGTGAGCGATGAACGTTCAGTTCGTAATATTCGTACACCACTCACAGACGGCAGACACCCCGCGATGGTTTGAACATTAACGCCAACCAATTCCTTTCTCACCCCGTCGTGGGATACAGAATACTTATTGCCAGGCAAGTCGGTACATTAGTTTGAAATTTAAACTTCACCTAAAGAGGGTGACACAAGAGAGTGAAAGAAACAGAAAGTGAGGATTAGAGAGCTGCGTGTTGAGGCTGTTTGGTTTTCTCCATAGAAATCGCGGTAGTGGTTAGATATTTATCAATGAGGAATAATTGAAATTTCGCATCGTTACACATCAAAGAGAACCATTATTGTTAGTATGTGTCTGTGCGGAATAATGAAAGCAAAGCAAGCAAGCAAGCAAGCAAACAAGCAAACAAACAAACAAAACAACAAAAACCGTCAGATAAATAAATTTTCATTCACTGTAACTATAACATAGATCTCCCTCTTTCCAATAAACGTTTGATAACATTGGAGTTGTTCGTCGTTCTGCTGTATCCATGCAACATAACTTCTGGGAAAGAAAACAACCATCGCTTTGTTGAGCGGGTGCGGATAACGCAAGGTACATTCAGCGCTATTGCAACATTGTGTTTTTAAATGTGATTTCAGACCATCAACGGTTCGTTATTGTTTGGATAGTGAAAAATATTTCAATAATCAACGGATGCTCAACATTAGCGGTTAATTGACGCCTTTGCACCTTAGGGTACCGATTGCGCGAAAAATGTTGGAGCTCTCAGAAAGCTGCTTGAAAAACTGTTTTGGTACACTTTCCAAAACTTTAAAATCCGTAAATTTATTCACCATATCTTCTTACTCCCAACGGTCATATGTGGTGTCAGCTGACACTTAGAAGGTATCTTTTGTTTTAGAACGTAATTTGTTGACCGACTGATCAGACATTTGCATTAGCTGTGGTTTTATTAGGTTCGCAACTAAATAGCTACCATTTTAAATGTGTTGGGTCGGCGAACAATGTTACTCGATTTCAAAATGTCATAAATCAAGCTGAGACTTGTGGTTAACAAACTGTATTGGTACATTTGCCATTGATTTATTGCACACAAGAAGAGCTAACTGATACTCTACAAATGACCAAGCCAAACCATTTCCAATCAGCTGCAGGCTTTATGAATGAGCTCAAAAATAAGGAACGAAGGTCCCTCGTGAACTCAAACCGAGAAATATCTAGCGTCGCCTTGTTTCACTGGCCAAAACCTGCTTGGAAAATTTTAGGTGGGACATATTAACTCTATTCTCTAGACATTGCTCTATACAATTACCATCTATTCCGTTCGATGGCACATCCTGGATAAAGGTGGAGAGTTCCGAAATTTGCCTGAAAGATGGTGAAGAGACATAACAACTTATAGCAAATATAAGACAATCCATTTCAAATGAATGTCGTTACTTTGTTGCCCTCCTAATACTATTCCAGTTTTAATACGTTTAATGCGTTTTAGAAAGTGATCCTAGAGTTATCTCTGCCGGTCACCTCAAATTAAATCTTCTTCTTCTTTTCTGGCCCGCTCACGGTTGAGCACCAATAGTTCTCCAGGATACTCGGTCCATGGCTGCAGTCCTCCATCCTCGGTTGTGCCCGATCTCCGTCAGGTCGAGCTCCACTTG